>CATQFJ010000089.1:0-48861 GCA_956483585.1 Gymnocheta viridis
AAATTAAAAAAAAATAACTAACATAATTTTTTTAATTAATAGAAAAGGCTATAGCCTTTTCTTTTTGAGCGTTACTGATACGCCAATAAAAAAAGACATGTGGCACTCGAGAACTGCCGAGGCAAAGCTATTACATAGCATTTTGTTTTCAATAAAATGTATTAAATTAAAAAAAAATAACTAACATAATTTTTTTAATTAATAGAAAAGGCTAATAGCCTTTTCTTTTGGAGCGTTACTGATACGCCAATAAAAAAAGACATGTGGCACTCGAGAACTGCCGAGGCAAAGCTATTACATAGCATTTTGTTTTCAATAAAATGTATTAAATTAAAAAAAAATAACTAACATAATTTTTTTTAATTAATAGAAAAGGCTATAGCCTTTTCTTTTTGAGCGTTACTGATACGCCAATAAAAAAAGACATGTGGCACTCGAGAACTGCCGAGGCAAAGCTATTACATAGCATTTTGTTTTCAATAAAATGTATTAAATTAAAAAAAAATAACTAACATAATTTTTTTAATTAATAGAAAAGGCTATAGCCTTTTCTTTTTGAGCGTTACTGATACGCCAATAAAAAAAGACATGTGGCACTCGAGAACTGCCGAGGCAAAGCTATTACATAGCATTTTGTTTTCAATAAAATGTATTAAATTAAAAAAAAATAACTAACATAATTTTTTTAATTAATAGAAAAGGCTATAGCCTTTTCTTTTTGAGCGTTACTGATACGCCAATAAAAAAAGACATGTGGCACTCGAGAACTGCCGAGGCAAAGCTATTACATAGCATTTTGTTTTCAATAAAATGTATTAAATTAAAAAAAAATAACTAACATAATTTTTTTTAATTAATAGAAAAGGCTATAGCCTTTTCTTTTTGAGCGTTACTGATACGCCAATAAAAAAAGACATGTGGCACTCGAGAACTGCCGAGGCAAAGCTATTACATAGCATTTTGTTTTCAATAAAATGTATTAAATTAAAAAAAAATAACTAACATAATTTTTTTTAATTAATAGAAAAGGCTATAGCCTTTTCTTTTTGAGCGTTACTGATACGCCAATAAAAAAAGACATGTGGCACTCGAGAACTGCCGAGGCAAAGCTATTACATAGCATTTTGTTTTCAATAAAATGTATTAAATTAAAAAAAAATAACTAACATAATTTTTTTTAATTAATAGAAAAGGCTATAGCCTTTTCTTTTTGAGCGTTACTGATACGCCAATAAAAAAAGACATGTGGCACTCGAGAACTGCCGAGGCAAAGCTATTACATAGCATTTTGTTTTCAATAAAATGTATTAAATTAAAAAAAAATAACTAACATAATTTTTTTTAATTAATAGAAAAGGCTATAGCCTTTTCTTTTTGAGCGTTACTGATACGCCAATAAAAAAAGACATGTGGCACTCGAGAACTGCCGAGGCAAAGCTATTACATAGCATTTTGTTTTCAATAAAATGTATTAAATTAAAAAAAAATAACTAACATAATTTTTTTTAATTAATAGAAAAGGCTATAGCCTTTTCTTTTTGAGCGTTACTGATACGCCAATAAAAAAAGACATGTGGCACTCGAGAACTGCCGAGGCAAAGCTATTACATAGCATTTTGTTTTCAATAAAATGTATTAAATTAAAAAAAAATAACTAACATAATTTTTTTTAATTAATAGAAAAGGCTATAGCCTTTTCTTTTTGAGCGTTACTGATACGCCAATAAAAAAAGACATGTGGCACTCGAGAACTGCCGAGGCAAAGCTATTACATAGCATTTTGTTTTCAATAAAATGTATTAAATTAAAAAAAAATAACTAACATAATTTTTTTTAATTAATAGAAAAGGCTATAGCCTTTTCTTTTTGAGCGTTACTGATACGCCAATAAAAAAAGACATGTGGCACTCGAGAACTGCCGAGGCAAAGCTATTACATAGCATTTTGTTTTCAATAAAATGTATTAAATTAAAAAAAAATAACTAACATAATTTTTTTTAATTAATAGAAAAGGCTATAGCCTTTTCTTTTTGAGCGTTACTGATACGCCAATAAAAAAAGACATGTGGCACTCGAGAACTGCCGAGGCAAAGCTATTACATAGCATTTTGTTTTCAATAAAATGTATTAAATTAAAAAAAAATAACTAACATAATTTTTTTTAATTAATAGAAAAGGCTATAGCCTTTTCTTTTTGAGCGTTACTGATACGCCAATAAAAAAAGACATGTGGCACTCGAGAACTGCCGAGGCAAAGCTATTACATAGCATTTTGTTTTCAATAAAATGTATTAAATTAAAAAAAAATAACTAACATAATTTTTTTTAATTAATAGAAAAGGCTATAGCCTTTTCTTTTTGAGCGTTACTGATACGCCAATAAAAAAAGACATGTGGCACTCGAGAACTGCCGAGGCAAAGCTATTACATAGCATTTTGTTTTCAATAAAATGTATTAAATTAAAAAAAAATAACTAACATAATTTTTTTTAATTAATAGAAAAGGCTATAGCCTTTTCTTTTTGAGCGTTACTGATACGCCAATAAAAAAAGACATGTGGCACTCGAGAACTGCCGAGGCAAAGCTATTACATAGCATTTTGTTTTCAATAAAATGTATTAAATTAAAAAAAAATAACTAACATAATTTTTTTTAATTAATAGAAAAGGCTATAGCCTTTTCTTTTTGAGCGTTACTGATACGCCAATAAAAAAAGACATGTGGCACTCGAGAACTGCCGAGGCAAAGCTATTACATAGCATTTTGTTTTCAATAAAATGTATTAAATTAAAAAAAAATAACTAACATAATTTTTTTTAATTAATAGAAAAGGCTATAGCCTTTTCTTTTTGAGCGTTACTGATACGCCAATAAAAAAAGACATGTGGCACTCGAGAACTGCCGAGGCAAAGCTATTACATAGCATTTTGTTTTCAATAAAATGTATTAAATTAAAAAAAAATAACTAACATAATTTTTTTTAATTAATAGAAAAGGCTATAGCCTTTTCTTTTTGAGCGTTACTGATACGCCAATAAAAAAAGACATGTGGCACTCGAGAACTGCCGAGGCAAAGCTATTACATAGCATTTTGTTTTCAATAAAATGTATTAAATTAAAAAAAATAACTAACATAATTTTTTTTAATTAATAGAAAAGGCTATAGCCTTTTCTTTTTGAGCGTTACTGATACGCCAATAAAAAAAGACATGTGGCACTCGAGAACTGCCGAGGCAAAGCTATTACATAGCATTTTGTTTTCAATAAAATGTATTAAATTAAAAAAAAATAACTAACATAATTTTTTTTAATTAATAGAAAAGGCTATAGCCTTTTCTTTTTGAGCGTTACTGATACGCCAATAAAAAAAGACATGTGGCACTCGAGAACTGCCGAGGCAAAGCTATTACATAGCATTTTGTTTTCAATAAAATGTATTAAATTAAAAAAAAATAACTAACATAATTTTTTTAATTAATAGAAAAGGCTATAGCCTTTTCTTTTTGAGCGTTACTGATACGCCAATAAAAAAAGACATGTGGCACTCGAGAACTGCCGAGGCAAAGCTATTACATAGCATTTTGTTTTCAATAAAATGTATTAAATTAAAAAAAAATAACTAACATAATTTTTTTTAATTAATAGAAAAGGCTATAGCCTTTTCTTTTTGAGCGTTACTGATACGCCAATAAAAAAAGACATGTGGCACTCGAGAACTGCCGAGGCAAAGCTATTACATAGCATTTTGTTTTCAATAAAATGTATTAAATTAAAAAAAAATAACTAACATAATTTTTTTTAATTAATAGAAAAGGCTATAGCCTTTTCTTTTTGAGCGTTACTGATACGCCAATAAAAAAAGACATGTGGCACTCGAGAACTGCCGAGGCAAAGCTATTACATAGCATTTTGTTTTCAATAAAATGTATTAAATTAAAAAAAAATAACTAACATAATTTTTTTTAATTAATAGAAAAGGCTATAGCCTTTTCTTTTTGAGCGTTACTGATACGCCAATAAAAAAAGACATGTGGCACTCGAGAACTGCCGAGGCAAAGCTATTACATAGCATTTTGTTTTCAATAAAATGTATTAAATTAAAAAAAAATAACTAACATAATTTTTTTTAATTAATAGAAAAGGCTATAGCCTTTTCTTTTTGAGCGTTACTGATACGCCAATAAAAAAAGACATGTGGCACTCGAGAACTGCCGAGGCAAAGCTATTACATAGCATTTTGTTTTCAATAAAATGTATTAAATTAAAAAAAAATAACTAACATAATTTTTTTTAATTAATAGAAAAGGCTATAGCCTTTTCTTTTTGAGCGTTACTGATACGCCAATAAAAAAAGACATGTGGCACTCGAGAACTGCCGAGGCAAAGCTATTACATAGCATTTTGTTTTCAATAAAATGTATTAAATTAAAAAAAAATAACTAACATAATTTTTTTTAATTAATAGAAAAGGCTATAGCCTTTTCTTTTTGAGCGTTACTGATACGCCAATAAAAAAAGACATGTGGCACTCGAGAACTGCCGAGGCAAAGCTATTACATAGCATTTTGTTTTCAATAAAATGTATTAAATTAAAAAAAAATAACTAACATAATTTTTTTTAATTAATAGAAAAGGCTATAGCCTTTTCTTTTTGAGCGTTACTGATACGCCAATAAAAAAAGACATGTGGCACTCGAGAACTGCCGAGGCAAAGCTATTACATAGCATTTTGTTTTCAATAAAATGTATTAAATTAAAAAAAATAACTAACATAATTTTTTTTAATTAATAGAAAAGGCTATAGCCTTTTCTTTTTGAGCGTTACTGATACGCCAATAAAAAAAGACATGTGGCACTCGAGAACTGCCGAGGCAAAGCTATTACATAGCATTTTGTTTTCAATAAAATGTATTAAATTAAAAAAAATAACTAACATAATTTTTTTTAATTAATAGAAAAGGCTATAGCCTTTTCTTTTTGAGAGTTACTGATACGCCAATAAAAAAAGACATGTGGCACTCGAGAACTGCCGAGGCAAAGCTATTACATAGCATTTTGTTTTCAATAAAATGTATTAAATTAAAAAAAATAACTAACATAATTTTTTTTAATTAATAGAAAAGGCTATAGCCTTTTCTTTTTGAGCGTTACTGATACGCCAATAAAAAAAGACATGTGGCACTCGAGAACTGCCGAGGCAAAGCTATTACATAATTACATAGCATTTTGTTTTCAATAAAATGTATTAAATTAAAAAAAAATAACTAACATAATTTTTTTTAATTAATAGAAAAGGCTATAGCCTTTTCTTTTTGAGCGTTACTGATACGCCAATAAAAAAAGACATGTGGCACTCGAGAACTGCCGAGGCAAAGCTATTACATAGCATTTTGTTTTCAATAAAATGTATTAAATTAAAAAAAATAACTAACATAATTTTTTTTAATTAATAGAAAAGGCTATAGCCTTTTCTTTTTGAGCGTTACTGATACGCCAATAAAAAAAGACATGTGGCACTCGAGAACTGCCGAGGCAAAGCTATTACATAGCATTTTGTTTTCAATAAAATGTATTAAATTAAAAAAAAATAACTAACATAATTTTTTTTAATTAATAGAAAAGGCTATAGCCTTTTCTTTTTGAGCGTTACTGATACGCCAATAAAAAAAGACATGTGGCACTCGAGAACTGCCGAGGCAAAGCTATTACATAGCATTTTGTTTTCAATAAAATGTATTAAATTAAAAAAAATAACTAACATAATTTTTTTTAATTAATAGAAAAGGCTATAGCCTTTTCTTTTTGAGCATTACTGATACGCCAATAAAAAAAGACATGTGGCACTCGAGAACTGCCGAGGCAAAGCTATTACATAGCATTTTGTTTTCAATAAAATGTATTAAATTAAAAAAAATAACTAACATAATTTTTTTTAATTAATAGAAAAGGCTATAGCCTTTTCTTTTTGAGCGTTACTGATACGCCAATAAAAAAAGACATGTGGCACTCGAGAACTGCCGAGGCAAAGCTATTACATAGCATTTTGTTTTCAATAAAATGTATTAAATTAAAAAAAAATAACTAACATAATTTTTTTTAATTAATAGAAAAGGCTATAGCCTTTTCTTTTTGAGCGTTACTGATACGCCAATAAAAAAAGACATGTGGCACTCGAGAACTGCCGAGGCAAAGCTATTACATAGCATTTTGTTTTCAATAAAATGTATTAAATTAAAAAAAATAACTAACATATTTTTTTTAATTAATAGAAAAGGCTATAGCCTTTTCTTTTTGAGCGTTACTGATACGCCAATAAAAAAAGACATGTGGCACTCGAGAACTGCCGAGGCAAAGCTATTACATAGCATTTTGTTTTCAATAAAATGTATTAAATTAAAAAAAAATAACTAACATAATTTTTTTTAATTAATAGAAAAGGCTATAGCCTTTTCTTTTTGAGCGTTACTGATACGCCAATAAAAAAAGACATGTGGCACTCGAGAACTGCCGAGGCAAAGCTATTACATAGCATTTTGTTTTCAATAAAATGTATTAAATTAAAAAAAAATAACTAACATAATTTTTTTTAATTAATAGAAAAGGCTATAGCCTTTTCTTTTTGAGCGTTACTGATACGCCAATAAAAAAAGACATGTGGCACTCGAGAACTGCCGAGGCAAAGCTATTACATAGCATTTTGTTTTCAATAAAATGTATTAAATTAAAAAAAAATAACTAACATAATTTTTTTTAATTAATAGAAAAGGCTATAGCCTTTTCTTTTTGAGCGTTACTGATACGCCAATAAAAAAAGACATGTGGCACTCGAGAACTGCCGAGGCAAAGCTATTACATAGCATTTTGTTTTCAATAAAATGTATTAAATTAAAAAAAAATAACTAACATAATTTTTTTTAATTAATAGAAAAGGCTATAGCCTTTTCTTTTTGAGCGTTACTGATACGCCAATAAAAAAAGACATGTGGCACTCGAGAACTGCCGAGGCAAAGCTATTACATAGCATTTTGTTTTCAATAAAATGTATTAAATTAAAAAAAATAACTAACATAATTTTTTTTAATTAATAGAAAAGGCTATTATAGCCTTTTCTTTTTGAGCGTTACTGATACGCCAGTAAAAAAAGACATGTGGCACTCGAGAACTGCCGAGGCAAAGCTATCACATAGCATTTTGTTTTCAATAAAATGTATTAAATTAAAAAAAAATAACTAACATAATTTTTTTTAATTAATAGAAAAGGCTATAGCCTTTTCTTTTTGAGCGTTACTGATACGCCAATAAAAAAAGACATGTGGCACTCGAGAACTGCCGAGGCAAAGCTATTACATAGCATTTTGTTTTCAATAAAATGTATTAAATTAAAAAAAATAACTAACATAATTTTTTTTAATTAATAGAAAAGGCTATTATAGCCTTTTCTTTTTGAGCGTTACTGATACGCCAGTAAAAAAAGACATGTGGCACTCGAGAACTGCCGAGGCAAAGCTATCACATAGCATTTTGTTTTCAATAAAATGTATTAAATTAAAAAAAAATAACTAACATAATTTTTTTTAATTAATAGAAAAGGCTATAGCCTTTTCTTTTTGAGCGTTACTGATACGCCAATAAAAAAAGACATGTGGCACTCGAGAACTGCCGAGGCAAAGCTATCACATAGCATTTTGTTTTCAATAAAATGTATTAAATTAAAAAAAATAACTAACATAATTTTTTTTAATTAATAGAAAAGGCTATAGCCTTTTCTTTTTGAGCGTTACTGATACGCCAGTAAAAAAAGACATGTGGCACTCGAGAACTGCCAAGGCAAAGCTATCACATAGCATTTTGTTTTCAATAAAATGTATTAAATTAAAAAAAAATAACTAACATAATTTTTTTTAATTAATAGAAAAGGCTATAGCCTTTTCTTTTTGAGCGTTACTGATACGCCAATAAAAAAAGACATGTGGCACTCGAGAACTGCCGAGGCAAAGCTATTACATAGCATTTTGTTTTCAATAAAATGTATTAAATTAAAAAAAAATAACTAACATAATTTTTTTTAATTAATAGAAAAGGCTATAGCCTTTTCTTTTTGAGCGTTACTGATACGCCAATAAAAAAAGACATGTGGCACTCGAGAACTGCCGAGGCATAGCTATTACATAGCATTTTGTTTTCAATAAAATGTATTAAATTAAAAAAAAATAACTAACATAATTTTTTTTAATTAATAGAAAAGGCTATAGCCTTTTCTTTTTGAGCGTTACTGATACGCCAATAAAAAAAGACATGTGGCACTCGAGAACTGCCGAGGCAAAGCTATTACATAGCATTTTGTTTTCAATAAAATGTATTAAATTAAAAAAAAATAACTAACATAATTTTTTTTAATTAATAGAAAAGGCTATAGCCTTTTCTTTTTGAGCGTTACTGATACGCCAATAAAAAAAGACATGTGGCACTCGAGAACTGCCGAGGCAAAGCTATTACATAGCATTTTGTTTTCAATAAAATGTATTAAATTAAAAAAAATAACTAACATAATTTTTTTTAATTAATAGAAAAGGCTATAGCCTTTTCTTTTTGAGCGTTACTGATACGCCAATAAAAAAAGACATGTGGCACTCGAGAACTGCCGAGGCATAGCAATTACATAGCATTTTGTTTTCAATAAAATGTATTAAATTAAAAAAAAATAACTAACATAATTTTTTTTAATTAATAGAAAAGGCTATAGCCTTTTCTTTTTGAGCGTTACTGATACGCCAATAAAAAAAGACATGTGGCACTCGAGAACTGCCGAGGCAAAGCTATTACATAGCATTTTGTTTTCAATAAAATGTATTAAATTAAAAAAAAATAACTAACATAATTTTTTTTAATTAATAGAAAAGGCTATAGCCTTTTCTTTTTGAGCGTTACTGATACGCCAATAAAAAAAGACATGTGGCACTCGAGAACTGCCGAGGCAAAGCTATTACATAGCATTTTGTTTTCAATAAAATGTATTAAATTAAAAAAAAATAACTAACATAATTTTTTTTAATTAATAGAAAAGGCTATAGCCTTTTCTTTTTGAGCGTTACTGATACGCCAATAAAAAAAGACATGTGGCACTCGAGAACTGCCGAGGCATAGCTATTACATAGCATTTTGTTTTCAATAAAATGTATTAAATTAAAAAAAAATAACTAACATAATTTTTTTTAATTAATAGAAAAGGCTATAGCCTTTTCTTTTTGAGCGTTACTGATACGCCAATAAAAAAAGACATGTGGCACTCGAGAACTGCCGAGGCAAAGCTATTACATAGCATTTTGTTTTCAATAAAATGTATTAAATTAAAAAAAAATAACTAACATAATTTTTTTTAATTAATAGAAAAGGCTATAGCCTTTTCTTTTTGAGCGTTACTGATACGCCAATAAAAAAAGACATGTGGCACTCGAGAACTGCCGAGGCAAAGCTATTACATAGCATTTTGTTTTCAATAAAATGTATTAAATTAAAAAAAATAACTAACATAATTTTTTTTAATTAATAGAAAAGGCTATAGCCTTTTCTTTTTGAGCGTTACTGATACGCCAGTAAAAAAAGACATGTGGCACTCGAGAACTGCCGAGGCAAAGCTATCACATAGCATTTTGTTTTCAATAAAATGTATTAAATTAAAAAAAAATAACTAACATAATTTTTTTTAATTAATAGAAAAGGCTATAGCCTTTTCTTTTTGAGCGTTACTGATACGCCAATAAAAAAAGACATGTGGCACTCGAGAACTGCCGAGGCAAAGCTATTACATAGCATTTTGTTTTCAATAAAATGTATTAAATTAAAAAAAATAACTAACATAATTTTTTTTAATTAATAGAAAAGGCTATAGCCTTTTCTTTTTGAGCGTTACTGATACGCCAATAAAAAAACACATGTGGCACTCGAGAACTGCCGAGGCAAAGCTATTACATAGCATTTTGTTTTCAATAAAATGTATTAAATTAAAAAAAAATAACTAACATAATTTTTTTTAATTAATAGAAAAGGCTATAGCCTTTTCTTTTTGAGCGTTACTGATACGCCAATAAAAAAACACATGTGGCACTCGAGAACTGCCGAGGCAAAGCTATTACATAGCATTTTGTTTTCAATAAAATGTATTAAATTAAAAAAAAATAACTAACATAATTTTTTTTAATTAATAGAAAAGGCTATAGCCTTTTCTTTTTGAGCGTTACTGATACGCCAATAAAAAAAGACATGTGGCACTCGAGAACTGCCGAGGCAAAGCTATTACATAGCATTTTGTTTTCAATAAAATGTATTAAATTAAAAAAAAATAACTAACATAATTTTTTTTAATTAATAGAAAAGGCTATAGCCTTTTCTTTTTGAGCGTTACTGATACGCCAATAAAAAAAGACATGTGGCACACGAGAACTGCCGAGGCAAAGCTATAGCCTTTTCTTTTTGAGCGTTACTGATACGCCAATAAAAAAAGACATGTGGCACTCGAGAACTGCCGAGGCAAAGCTATTACATAGCATTTTGTTTTCAATAAAATGTATTAAATTAAAAAAAAATAACTAACATAATTTTTTTTAATTAATAGAAAAGGCTATAGCCTTTTCTTTTTGAGCGTTACTGATACGCCAATAAAAAAAGACATGTGGCACACGAGAACTGCCGAGGCAAAGCTATAGCCTTTTCTTTTTGAGCGTTACTGATACGCCAATAAAAAAAGACATGTGGCACTCGAGAACTGCCGAGGCAAAGCTATTACATAGCATTTTGTTTCCAATAAAATGTATTAAATTAAAAAAAAATAACTAACATAATTTTTTTTAATTAATAGAAAAGGCTATAGCCTTTTCTTTTTGAGCGTTACTGATACGCCAATAAAAAAACACATGTGGCACTCGAGAACTGCCGAGGCAAAGCTATTACATAGCATTTTGTTTTCAATAAAATGTATTAAATTAAAAAAAAATAACTAACATAATTTTTTTTAATTAATAGAAAAGGCTATAGCCTTTTCTTTTTGAGCGTTACTGATACGCCAATAAAAAAAGACATGTGGCACTCGAGAACTGCCGAGGCAAAGCTATTACATAGCATTTTGTTTTCAATAAAATGTATTAAATTAAAAAAAAATAACTAACATAATTTTTTTTAATTAATAGAAAAGGCTATAGCCTTTTCTTTTTGAGCGTTACTGATACGCCAATAAAAAAAGACATGTGGCACTCGAGAACTGCCGAGGCAAAGCTATTACATAGCATTTTGTTTTCAATAAAATGTATTAAATTAAAAAAAAATAACTAACATAATTTTTTTTAATTAATAGAAAAGGCTATAGCCTTTTCTTTTTGAGCGTTACTGATACGCCAATAAAAAAAGACATGTGGCACTCGAGAACTGCCGAGGCAAAGCTATTACATAGCATTTTGTTTTCAATATAATGTATTAAATTAAAAAAAATAACTAACATAATTTTTTTTAATTAATAGAAAAGGCTATAGCCTTTTCTTTTTGAGCGTTACTGATACGCCAATAAAAAAAGACATGTGGCACTCGAGAACTGCCGAGGCAAAGCTATTACATAGCATTTTGTTTTCAATAAAATGTATTAAATTAAAAGAAAATAACTAACATAATTTTTTTTAATTAATAGAAAAGGCTATAGCCTTTTCTTTTTGAGCGTTACTGATACGCCAATAAAAAAAGACATGTGGCACTCGAGAACTGCCGAGGCAAAGCTATTACATAGCATTTTGTTTTCAATAAAATGTATTAAATTAAAAGAAAATAACTAACATAATTTTTTTTAATTAATAGAAAAGGCTATAGCCTTTTCTTTTTGAGCGTTACTGATACGCCAATAAAAAAAGACATGTGGCACTCGAGAACTGCCGAGGCAAAGCTATTACATAGCATTTTGTTTTCAATAAAATGTATTAAATTAAAAAAAAATAACTAACATAATTTTTTTTAATTAATAGAAAAGGCTATAGCCTTTTCTTTTTGAGCGTTACTGATACGCCAATAAAAAAAGACATGTGGCACTCGAGAACTGCCGAGGCAAAGCTATTACATAGCATTTTGTTTTCAATATAATGTATTAAATTAAAAAAAAATAACTAACATAATTTTTTTTAATTAATAGAAAAGGCTATAGCCTTTTCTTTTTGAGCGTTACTGATACGCCAATAAAAAAAGACATGTGGCACTCGAGAACTGCCGAGGCAAAGCTATTACATAGCATTTTGTTTTCAATAAAATGTATTAAATTAAAAGAAAATAACTAACATAATTTTTTTTAATTAATAGAAAAGGCTATAGCCTTTTCTTTTTGAGCGTTACTGATACGCCAATAAAAAAAGACATGTGGCACTCGAGAACTGCCGAGGCAAAGCTATTACATAGCATTTTGTTTTCAATAAAATGTATTAAATTAAAAGAAAATAACTAACATAATTTTTTTTAATTAATAGAAAAGGCTATAGCCTTTTCTTTTTGAGCGTTACTGATACGCCAATAAAAAAAGACATGTGGCACTCGAGAACTGCCGAGGCAAAGCTATTACATAGCATTTTGTTTTCAATAAAATGTATTAAATTAAAAAAAAATAACTAACATAATTTTTTTTAATTAATAGAAAAGGCTATAGCCTTTTCTTTTTGAGCGTTACTGATACGCCAATAAAAAAAGACATGTGGCACTCGAGAACTGCCGAGGCAAAGCTATTACATAGCATTTTGTTTTCAATAAAATGTATTAAATTAAAAAAAAATAACTAACATAATTTTTTTTAATTAATAGAAAAGGCTATAGCCTTTTCTTTTTGAGCGTTACTGATACGCCAATAAAAAAAGACATGTGGCACTCGAGAACTGCCGAGGCAAAGCTATTACATAGCATTTTGTTTTCAATAAAATGTATTAAATTAAAAAAAAATAACTAACATAATTTTTTTTAATTAATAGAAAAGGCTATAGCCTTTTCTTTTTGAGCGTTACTGATACGCCAATAAAAAAAGACATGTGGCACTCGAGAACTGCCGAGGCAAAGCTATTACATAGCATTTTGTTTTCAATAAAATGTATTAAATTAAAAGAAAATAACTAACATAATTTTTTTTAATTAATAGAAAAGGCTATAGCCTTTTCTTTTTGAGCGTTACTGATACGCCAATAAAAAAAGACATGTGGCACTCGAGAACTGCCGAGGCAAAGCTATTACATAGCATTTTGTTTTCAATAAAATGTATTAAATTAAAAAAAATAACTAACATAATTTTTTTTAATTAATAGAAAAGGCTATAGCCTTTTCTTTTTGAGCGTTACTGATACGCCAATAAAAAAAGACATGTGGCACTCGAGAACTGCCGAGGCAAAGCTATTACATAGCATTTTGTTTTCAATAAAATGTATTAAATTAAAAGAAAATAACTAACATAATTTTTTTTAATTAATAGAAAAGGCTATAGCCTTTTCTTTTTGAGCGTTACTGATACGCCAATAAAAAAATACATGTGGCACTCGAGAACTGCCGAGGCAAAGCTATTACATAGCATTTTGTTTTCAATAAAATGTATTAAATTAAAAAAAAATAACTAACATAATTTTTTTTAATTAATAGAAAAGGCTATAGCCTTTTCTTTTTGAGCGTTACTGATACGCCAATAAAAAAAGACATGTGGCACTCGAGAACTGCCGAGGCAAAGCTATTACATAGCATTTTGTTTTCAATAAAATGTATTAAATTAAAAAAAAATAACTAACATAATTTTTTTTAATTAATAGAAAAGGCTATAGCCTTTTCTTTTTGAGCGTTACTGATACGCCAATAAAAAAAGACATGTGGCACTCGAGAACTGCCGAGGCAAAGCTATTACATAGCATTTTGTTTTCAATAAAATGTATTAAATTAAAAGAAAATAACTAACATAATTTTTTTTAATTAATAGAAAAGGCTATAGCCTTTTCTTTTTGAGCGTTACTGATACGCCAATAAAAAAAGACATGTGGCACTCGAGAACTGCCGAGGCAAAGCTATTACATAGCATTTTGTTTTCAATAAAATGTATTAAATTAAAAGAAAATAACTAACATAATTTTTTTTAATTAATAGAAAAGGCTATAGCCTTTTCTTTTTGAGCGTTACTGATACGCCAATAAAAAAAGACATGTGGCACTCGAGAACTGCCGAGGCAAAGCTATTACATAGCATTTTGTTTTCAATAAAATGTATTAAATTAAAAGAAAATAACTAACATAATTTTTTTTAATTAATAGAAAAGGCTATAGCCTTTTCTTTTTGAGCGTTACTGATACGCCAATAAAAAAAGACATGTGGCACTCGAGAACTGCCGAGGCAAAGCTATTACATAGCATTTTGTTTTCAATAAAATGTATTAAATTAAAAAAAAATAACTAACATAATTTTTTTTAATTAATAGAAAAGGCTATAGCCTTTTCTTTTTGAGCGTTACTGATACGCCAATAAAAAAAGACATGTGGCACTCGAGAACTGCCGAGGCAAAGCTATTACATAGCATTTTGTTTTCAATAAAATGTATTAAATTAAAAGAAAATAACTAACATAATTTTTTTTAATTAATAGAAAAGGCTATAGCCTTTTCTTTTTGAGCGTTACTGATACGCCAATAAAAAAAGACATGTGGCACTCGAGAACTGCCGAGGCAAAGCTATTACATAGCATTTTGTTTTCAATAAAATGTATTAAATTAAAAGAAAATAACTAACATAATTTTTTTTAATTAATAGAAAAGGCTATAGCCTTTTCTTTTTGAGCGTTACTGATACGCCAATAAAAAAAGACATGTGGCACTCGAGAACTGCCGAGGCAAAGCTATTACATAGCATTTTGTTTTCAATAAAATGTATTAAATTAAAAAAAAATAACTAACATAATTTTTTTTAATTAATAGAAAAGGCTATAGCCTTTTCTTTTTGAGCGTTACTGATACGCCAATAAAAAAAGACATGTGGCACTCGAGAACTGCCGAGGCAAAGCTATTACATAGCATTTTGTTTTCAATAAAATATATTAAATTAAAAGAAAATAACTAACATAATTTTTTTTAATTAATAGAAAAGGCTATAGCCTTTTCTTTTTGAGCGTTACTGATACGCCAATAAAAAAATACATGTGGCACTTGAGAACTGCCGAGGCAAAGCTATTACATTTCATTTTGTTTTCAATAAAATGTATTAAATTAAAAGAAAATAACTAACATAATTTTTTTTAATTAATAGAAAAGGCTATAGCCTTTTCTTTTTGAGCGTTACTGATACGCCAATAAAAAAAGACATGTGGCACTCGAGAACTGCCGAGGCAAAGCTATTACATAGCATTTTGTTTTCAATAAAATGTATTAAATTAAAAGAAAATAACTAACATAATTTTTTTTAATTAATAGAAAAGGCTATAGCCTTTTCTTTTTGAGCGTTACTGATACGCCAATAAAAAAAGACATGTGGCACTCGAGAACTGCCGAGGCAAAGCTATTACATAGCATTTTGTTTTCAATAAAATGTATTAAATTAAAAGAAAATAACTAACATAATTTTTTTTAATTAATAGAAAAGGCTATAGCCTTTTCTTTTTGAGCGTTACTGATACGCCAATAAAAAAAGACATGTGGCACTCGAAACTGCCGAGGCAAAGCTATTACATAGCATTTTGTTTTCAATAAAATGTATTAAATTAAAAGAAAATAACTAACATAATTTTTTTTAATTAATAGAAAAGGCTATAGCCTTTTCTTTTTGAGCGTTACTGATACGCCAATAAAAAAAGACATGTGGCACTCGAGAACTGCCGAGGCAAAGCTATTACATAGCATTTTGTTTTCAATAAAATGTATTAAATTAAA
The DNA here is from genome assembly GCA_956483585.1 of Gymnocheta viridis. Taxonomy (NCBI): domain Eukaryota; kingdom Metazoa; phylum Arthropoda; class Insecta; order Diptera; family Tachinidae; genus Gymnocheta; species Gymnocheta viridis. The sequence goes on from CATQFJ010000089.1 coordinate 15,903, forward strand.
AAAAAATAACTAACATAATTTTTTTTAATTAATAGAAAAGGCTATAGCCTTTTCTTTTTGAGCGTTACTGATACGCCAATAAAAAAAGACATGTGGCACTCGAGAACTGCCGAGGCAAAGCTATTACATAGCATTTTGTTTTCAATAAAATGTATTAAATTAAAAGAAATAACTAACATAATTTTTTTTAATTAATAGAAAAGGCTATATATAGCCTTTTCTTTTTGAGCGTTACTGATACGCCAATAAAAAAAGACATGTGGCACTCGAGAACTGCCGAGGCAAAGCTATTACATAGCATTTTGTTTTCAATAAAATGTATTAAATTAAAAAAAAATAACTAACATAATTTTTTTTAATTAATAGAAAAGGCTATAGCCTTTTCTTTTTGAGCGTTACTGATACGCCAATAAAAAAAGACATGTGGCACTCGAGAACTGCCGAGGCAAAGCTATTACATAGCATTTTGTTTTCAATAAAATGTATTAAATTAAAAGAAAATAACTAACATAATTTTTTTTAATTAATAGAAAAGGCTATAGCCTTTTCTTTTTGAGCGTTACTGATACGCCAATAAAAAAAGACATGTGGCACTCGAGAACTGCCGAGGCAAAGCTATTACATAGCATTTTGTTTTCAATAAAATGTATTAAATTAAAAAAAAATAACTAACATAATTTTTTTTAATTAATAGAAAAGGCTATAGCCTTTTCTTTTTGAGCGTTACTGATACGCCAATAAAAAAAGACATGTGGCACTCGAGAACTGCCGAGGCAAAGCTATTACATAGCATTTTGTTTTCAATAAAATGTATTAAATTAAAAGAAAATAACTAACATAATTTTTTTTAATTAATAGAAAAGGCTATAGCCTTTTCTTTTTGAGCGTTACTGATACGCCAATAAAAAAAGACATGTGGCACTCGAGAACTGCCGAGGCAAAGCTATTACATAGCATTTTGTTTTCAATAAAATGTATTAAATTAAAAAAAAAATAACTAACATAATTTTTTTTAATTAATAGAAAAGGCTATAGCCTTTTCTTTTTGAGCGTTACTGATACGCCAATAAAAAAAGACATGTGGCACTCGAGAACTGCCGAGGCAAAGCTATTACATAGCATTTTGTTTTCAATAAAATGTATTAAATTAAAAGAAAATAACTAACATAATTTTTTTTAATTAATAGAAAAGGCTATAGCCTTTTCTTTTTGAGCGTTACTGATACGCCAATAAAAAAAGACATGTGGCACTCGAGAACTGCCGAGGCAAAGCTATTACATAGCATTTTGTTTTCAATAAAATGTATTAAATTAAAAGAAAATAACTAACATAATTTTTTTTAATTAATAGAAAAGGCTATAGCCTTTTCTTTTTGAGCGTTACTGATACGCCAATAAAAAAAGACATGTGGCACTCGAGAACTGCCGAGGCAAAGCTATTACATTTCATTTTGTTTTCAATAAAATGTATTAAATTAAAAGAAAATAACTAACATAATTTTTTTTAATTAATAGAAAAGGCTATAGCCTTTTCTTTTTGAGCGTTACTGATACGCCAATAAAAAAAGACATGTGGCACTCGAGAACTGCCGAGGCAAAGCTATTACATAGCATTTTGTTTTCAATAAAATGTATTAAATTAAAAGAAAATAACTAACATAATTTTTTTTAATTAATAGAAAAGGCTATAGCCTTTTCTTTTTGAGCGTTACTGATACGCCAATAAAAAAAGACATGTGGCACTCGAGAACTGCCGAGGCAAAGCTATTACATAGCATTTTGTTTTCAATAAAATGTATTAAATTAAAAAAAAATAACTAACATAATTTTTTTTAATTAATAGAAAAGGCTATAGCCTTTTCTTTTTGAGCGTTACTGATACGCCAATAAAAAAAGACATGTGGCACTCGAGAACTGCCGAGGCAAAGCTATTACATAGCATTTTGTTTTCAATAAAATGTATTAAATTAAAAGAAAATAACTAACATAATTTTTTTTAATTAATAGAAAAGGCTATATATAGCCTTTTCTTTTTGAGCGTTACTGATACGCCAATAAAAAAAGACATGTGGCACTCGAGAACTGCCGAGGCAAAGCTATTACATAGCATTTTGTTTTCAATAAAATGTATTAAATTAAAAAAAAATAACTAACATAATTTTTTTTAATTAATAGAAACGGCTATAGCCTTTTCTTTTTGAGCGTTACTGATACGCCAATAAAAAAAGACATGTGGCACTCGAGAACTGCCGAGGCAAAGCTATTACATAGCATTTTGTTTTCAATAAAATGTATTAAATTAAAAGAAAATAACTAACATAATTTTTTTTAATTAATAGAAAAGGCTATAGCCTTTTCTTTTTGAGCGTTACTGATACGCCAATAAAAAAAGACATGTGGCACTCGAGAACTGCCGAGGCAAAGCTATTACGTAGCATTTTGTTTTCAATAAAATGTATTAAATTAAAAAAAAAATAACTAACATAATTTTTTTTAATTAATAGAAAAGGCTATAGCCTTTTCTTTTTGAGCGTTACTGATACGCCAATAAAAAAAGACATGTGGCACTCGAGAACTGACGAGGCAAAGCTATTACATAGCATTTTGTTTTCAATAAAATGTATTAAATTAAAAGAAAATAACTAACATAATTTTTTTTAATTAATAGAAAAGGCTATAGCCTTTTCTTTTTGAGCGTTACTGATACGCCAATAAAAAAAGACATGTGGCACTCGAGAACTGCCGAGGCAAAGCTATTACATAGCATTTTGTTTTCAATAAAATGTATTAAATTAAAAGAAAATAACTAACATAATTTTTTTTAATTAATAGAAAAGGCTATAGCCTTTTCTTTTTGAGCGTTACTGATACGCCAATAAAAAAAGACATGTGGCACTCGAGAACTGCCGAGGCAAAGCTATTACATAACATTTTGTTTTCAATAAAATGTATTAAATAAAAAAAAAATAACTAACATAATTTTTTTTAATTAATAGAAAAGGCTATAGCCTTTTCTTTTTGAGCGTTACTGATACGCCAATAAAAAAAGACATGTGGCACTCGAGAACTGCCGAGGCAAAGCTATTACATAGCATTTTGTTTTCAATAAAATGTATTAAATTAAAAAAAAAATAACTAACATTTTTTTTTTTAATTAATAGAAAAAAATGCCATTACATAGCATTTTGTTTTCAATAAAATGTATTAAATTAAAAAAAAATAACTAACATAATTTTTTTTAATTAATAGAAAAGGCTATAGCCTTTTCTTTTTGAGCGTTACTGATACGCCAATAAAAAAAGACATGTGGCACTCGAGAACTGCCGAGGCAAAGCTATTACATAGCATTTTGTTTTCAATAAAATGTATTAAATTAAAAAAAAATAACTAACATAATTTTTTTTAATTAATAGAAAAGGCTATAGCCTTTTCTTTTTGAGCGTTACTGATACGCCAATAAAAAAAGACATGTGGCACTCGAGAACTGCCGAGGCAAAGCTATTACATAGCATTTTGTTTTCAATAAAATGTATTAAATTAAAAGAAAATAACTAACATAATTTTTTTTAATTAATAGAAAAGGCTATAGCCTTTTCTTTTTGAGCGTTACTGATACGCCAATAAAAAAATACATGTGGCACTTGAGAACTGCCGAGGCAAAGCTATTACATTTCATTTTGTTTTCAATAAAATGTATTAAATTAAAAGAAAATAACTAACATAATTTTTTTTTAATTAATAGAAAAGGCTATAGCCTTTTCTTTTTGAGCGTTACTGATACGCCAATAAAAAAAGACATGTGGCACTCGAGAACTGCCGAGGCAAAGCTATTACATAGCATTTTGTTTTCAATAAAATGTATTAAATTAAAAGAAAATAACTAACATAATTTTTTTTAATTAATAGAAAAGGCTATAGCCTTTTCTTTTTGAGCGTTACTGATACGCCAATAAAAAAAGACATGTGGCACTCGAGAACTGCCGAGGCAAAGCTATTACATAGCATTTTGTTTTCAATAAAATGTATTAAATTAAAAGAAAATAACTAACATAATTTTTTTTAATTAATAGAAAAGGCTATAGCCTTTTCTTTTTGAGCGTTACTGATACGCCAATAAAAAAAGACATGTGGCACTCGAAACTGCCGAGGCAAAGCTATTACATAGCATTTTGTTTTCAATAAAATGTATTAAATTAAAAGAAAATAACTAACATAATTTTTTTTAATTAATAGAAAAGGCTATAGCCTTTTCTTTTTGAGCGTTACTGATACGCCAATAAAAAAAGACATGTGGCACTCGAGAACTGCCGAGGCAAAGCTATTACATAGCATTTTGTTTTTAATAAAATGTATTAAATTAAAAAAAAATAACTAACATAATTTTTTTTAATTAATAGAAAAGGCTATAGCCTTTTCTTTTTGAGCGTTACTGATACGCCAATAAAAAAAGACATGTGGCACTCGAGAACTGCCGAGGCAAAGCTATTACATAGCATTTTGTTTTCAATAAAATGTATTAAATTAAAAGAAAATAACTAACATAATTTTTTTTAATTAATAGAAAAGGCTATATATAGCCTTTTCTTTTTGAGCGTTACTGATACGCCAATAAAAAAAGACATGTGGCACTCGAGAACTGCCGAGGCAAAGCTATTACATAGCATTTTGTTTTCAATAAAATGTATTAAATTAAAAAAAAATAACTAACATAATTTTTTTTAATTAATAGAAAAGGCTATAGCCTTTTCTTTTTGAGCGTTACTGATACGCCAATAAAAAAAGACATGTGGCACTCGAGAACTGCCGAGGCAAAGCTATTACATAGCATTTTGTTTTCAATAAAATGTATTAAATTAAAAGAAAATAACTAACATAATTTTTTTTAATTAATAGAAAAGGCTATAGCCTTTTCTTTTTGAGCGTTACTGATACGCCAATAAAAAAAGACATGTGGCACTCGAGAACTGCCGAGGCAAAGCTATTACATAGCATTTTGTTTTCAATAAAATGTATTAAATTAAAAAAAAATAACTAACATAATTTTTTTTAATTAATAGAAAAGGCTATAGCCTTTTCTTTTTGAGCGTTACTGATACGCCAATAAAAAAAGACATGTGGCACTCGAGAACTGCCGAGGCAAAGCTATTACATAGCATTTTGTTTTCAATAAAATGTATTAAATTAAAAAAAAATAACTAACATAATTTTTTTTAATTAATAGAAAAGGCTATAGCCTTTTCTTTTTGAGCGTTACTGATACGCCAATAAAAAAAGACATGTGGCACTCGAGAACTGCCGAGGCAAAGCTATTACATAGCATTTTGTTTTCAATAAAATGTATTAAATTAAAAGAAAATAACTAACATAATTTTTTTTAATTAATAGAAAAGGCTATAGCCTTTTCTTTTTGAGCGTTACTGATACGCCAATAAAAAAAGACATGTGGCACTCGAGAACTGCCGAGGCAAAGCTATTACATAGCATTTTGTTTTCAATAAAATGTATTAAATTAAAAGAAAATAACTAACATAATTTTTTTTAATTAATAGAAAAGGCTATAGCCTTTTCTTTTTGAGCGTTACTGATACGCCAATAAAAAAAGACATGTGGCACTCGAGAACTGCCGAGGCAAAGCTATTACATAGCATTTTGTTTTCAATAAAATGTATTAAATTAAAAAAAAATAACTAACATAATTTTTTTTAATTAATAGAAAAGGCTATAGCCTTTTCTTTTTGAGCGTTACTGATACGCCAATAAAGAAAGACATGTGGCACTCGAGAACTGCCGAGGCAAAGCTATTACATAGCATTTTGTTTTCAATAAAATGTATTAAATTAAAAGAAAATAACTAACATAATTTTTTTTAATTAATAGAAAAGGCTATAGCCTTTTCTTTTTGAGCGTTACTGATACGCCAATAAAAAAAGACATGTGGCACTCGAGAACTGCCGAGGCAAAGCTATTACATAGCATTTTGTTTTCAATAAAATGTATTAAATTAAAAAAAAATAACTAACATAATTTTTTTTAATTAATAGAAAAGGCTATAGCCTTTTCTTTTTGAGCGTTACTGATACGCCAATAAAAAAAGACATGTGGCACTCGAGAACTGCCGAGGCAAAGCTATTACATAGCATTTTGTTTTCAATAAAATGTATTAAATTAAAAAAAAATAACTAACATAATTTTTTTTAATTAATAGAAAAGGCTATAGCCTTTTCTTTTTGAGCGTTACTGATACGCCAATAAAAAAAGACATGTGGCACTCGAGAACTGCCGAGGCAAAGCTATTACATAGCATTTTGTTTTCAATAAAATGTATTAAATTAAAAGAAAATAACTAACATAATTTTTTTTAATTAATAGAAAAGGCTATAGCCTTTTCTTTTTGAGCGTTACTGATACGCCAATAAAAAAAGACATGTGGCACTCGAGAACTGCCGAGGCAAAGCTATTACATAGCATTTTGTTTTCAATAAAATGTATTAAATTAAAAAAAAATAACTAACATAATTTTTTTTAATTAATAGAAAAGGCGTTACTGATACGCCAATAAAAAAAGACATGTGGCACTCGAGAACTGCCGAGGCAAAGCTATTACATAGCATTTTGTTTTCAATAAAATGTATTAAATTAAAAGAAAATAACTAACATAATTTTTTTTAATTAATAGAAAAGGCTATAGCCTTTTCTTTTTGAGCGTTACTGATACGCCAATAAAAAAAGACATGTGGCACTCGAGAACTGCCGAGGCAAAGCTATTACATAGCATTTTGTTTTCAATAAAATGTATTAAATTAAAAAAAAATAACTAACATAATTTTTTTTAATTAATAGAAAAGGCTATAGCCTTTTCTTTTTGAGCGTTACTGATACGCCAATAAAAAAAGACATGTGGCACTCGAGAACTGCCGAGGCAAAGCTATTACATAGCATTTTGTTTTCAATAAAATGTATTAAATTAAAAAAAAATAACTAACATAATTTTTTTTAATTAATAGAAAAGGCTATAGCCTTTTCTTTTTGAGCGTTACTGATACGCCAATAAAAAAAGACATGTGGCACTCGAGAACTGCCGAGGCAAAGCTATTACATATCATTTTGTTTTCAATAAAATGTATTAAATTAAAAAAAAATAACTAACATAATTTTTTTTAATTAATAGAAAAGGCTATAGCCTTTTCTTTTTGAGCGTTACTGATACGCCAATAAAAAAAGACATGTGGTACTCGAGAACTGCCGAGGCAAAGCTATTACATAGCATTTTGTTTTCAATAAAATGTATTAAATTAAAAGAAAATAACTAACATAATTTTTTTTAATTAATAGAAAAGGCTATAGCCTTTTCTTTTTGAGCGTTACTGATACGCCAATAAAAAAAGACATGTGGCACTCGAGAACTGCCGAGGCAAAGCTATTACATAGCATTTTGTTTTCAATAAAATGTATTAAATTAAAAAAAAATAACTAACATAATTTTTTTTAATTAATAGAAAAGGCTATAGCCTTTTCTTTTTGAGCGTTACTGATACGCCAATAAAAAAAGACATGTGGCACTCGAGAACTGCCGAGGCAAAGCTATTACATAGCATTTTGTTTTCAATAAAATGTATTAAATTAAAAAAAAATAACTAACATAATTTTTTTTAATTAATAGAAAAGGCTATAGCCTTTTCTTTTTGAGCGTTACTGATACGATATAGCCTTTTCTTTTTGAGCGTTACTGATACGCCAATAAAAAAAGACATGTGGCACTCGAGAACTGCCGAGGCAAAGCTATTACATAGCATTTTGTTTTCAATAAAATGTATTAAATTAAAAAAAATAACTAACATAATTTTTTTTAATTAATAGAAAAGGCTATAGCCTTTTCTTTTTGAGCGTTACTGATACGCCAATAAAAAAAGACATGTGGCACTCGAGAACTGCCGAGGCAAAGCTATTACATAGCATTTTGTTTTCAATAAAATGTATTAAATTAAAAAAAATAACTAACATAATTTTTTTTAATTAATAGAAAAGGCTATAGCCTTTTCTTTTTGAGCGTTACTGATACGCCAATAAAAAAAGACATGTGGCACTCGAGAACTGCCGAGGCAAAGCTATTACATAGCATTTTGTTTTCAATAAAATGTATTAAATTAAAAAAAATAACTAACATAATTTTTTTTAATTAATAGAAAAGGCTATAGCCTTTTCTTTTTGAGCGTTACTGATACGCCAATAAAAAAAGACATGTGGCACTCGAGAACTGCCGAGGCAAAGCTATTACATAGCATTTTGTTTTCAATAAAATGTATTAAATTAAAAAAAATAACTAACATAATTTTTTTTAATTAATAGAAAAGGCTATAGCCTTTTCTTTTTGAGCGTTACTGATACGCCAATAAAAAAAGACATGTGGCACTCGAGAACTGCCGAGGCAAAGCTATTACATAGCATTTTGTTTTCAATAAAATGTATTAAATTAAAAAAAATAACTAACATAATTTTTTTTAATTAATAGAAAAGGCTATAGCCTTTTCTTTTTGAGCGTTACTGATACGCCAATAAAAAAAGACATGTGGCACTCGAGAACTGCCGAGGCAAAGCTATTACATAGCATTTTGTTTTCAATAAAATGTATTAAATTAAAAAAAATAACTAACATAATTTTTTTTAATTAATAGAAAAGGCTATAGCCTTTTCTTTTTGAGCGTTACTGATACGCCAATAAAAAAAGACATGTGGCACTCGAGAACTGCCGAGGCAAAGCTATTACATAGCATTTTGTTTTCAATAAAATGTATTAAATTAAAAAAAATAACTAACATAATTTTTTTTAATTAATAGAAAAGGCTATAGCCTTTTCTTTTTGAGCGTTACTGATACGCCAATAAAAAAAGACATGTGGCACTCGAGAACTGCCGAGGCAAAGCTATTACATAGCATTTTGTTTTCAATAAAATGTATTAAATTAAAAAAAATAACTAACATAATTTTTTTTAATTAATAGAAAAGGCTATATATAGCCTTTTCTTTTTGAGCGTTACTGATACGCCAATAAAAAAAGACATGTGGCACTCGAGAACTGCCAAGACAAAGCTATTACATAGCATTTTGTTTTCAATAAAATGTATTAAATTAAAAAAAAATAACTAACATAATTTTTTTTAATTAATAGAAAAGGCCTTTTCTTTTTGAGCGTTATTGATGATAAGCCAATAAAAAAAGACATGTGGCACTCGAGAACTGCCGAGGCAAAGCTATTACATAGCATCTTGTTTTCAATAAAATGTATTAAATTAAAAAAAAATAACTAACATAATTTTTTTTAATTAATAGAAAAGGCTATAGCCTTTTCTTTTTGAGCGTTACTGATACGCCAATAAAAAAAGACATGTGGCACTCGAGAACTGCCGAGGCAAAGCTATTACATAGCATTTTGTTTTCAATAAAATGTATTAAATTAAAAAAAATAACTAACATAATTTTTTTTAATTAATAGAAAAGGCTATAGCCTTTTCTTTTTGAGCGTTACTGATACGCCAATAAAAAAAGACATGTGGCACTCGAGAACTGCCGAGGCAAAGCTATTACATAGCATTTTGTTTTCAATAAAATGTATTAAATTAAAAAAAAATAACTAACATAATTTTTTTTAATTAATAGAAAAGGCTATAGCCTTTTCTTTTTGAGCGTTACTGATACGCCAATAAAAAAAGACATGTGGCACTCGAGAACTGCCGAGACAAAGCTATTACATAGCATTTTGTTTTCAATAAAATGTATTAAATTAAAAAAAAATAACTAACATAATTTTTTTTAATTAATAGAAAAGGCTATAGCCTTTTCTTTTTGAGCGTTACTGATACGCCAATAAAAAAAGACATGTGGCACTCGAGAACTGCCGAGGCAAAGCTATTACATAGCATTTTGTTTTCAATAAAATGTATTAAATTAAAAAAAAAATAACTAACATAATTTTTTTTAAATGATAGAAAAGGCTATAGCCTTTTCTTTTTGAGCGTTATTGATACGCCAATAAAAAAAGACATGTGGCACTCGAGAACTGCCGAGGCAAAGCTATTACATAGCATTTTGTTTTCAATAAAATGTATTAAATTAAAAAAAAATAACTAACATAATTTTTTTTAATTAATAGAAAAGGCTATATATAGCCTTTTCTTTTTGAGCGTTACTGATACGCCAATAAAAAAAGACATGTGGCACTCGAGAACTGCCGAGGCAAAGCTATTACATAGCATTTTGTTTTCAATAAAATGTATTAAATTAAAAAAAATAACTAACATAATTTTTTTTTATTAATAGAAAAGGCTATAGCCTTTTCTTTTTGAGCGTTACTGATACGCCAATAAAAAAAGACATGTGGCACTCGAGAACTGCCGAGGCAAAGCTATTACATAGCATTTTGTTTTCAATAAAATGTATTAAATTAAAAAAAATAACTAACATAATTTTTTTTAATTAATAGAAAAGGCTATATATAGCCTTTTCTTTTTGAGCGTTACTGATACGCCAATAAAAAAAGACATGTGGCACTCGAGAACTGCCAAGACAAAGCTATTACATAGCATTTTGTTTTCAATAAAATGTATTAAATTAAAAAAAAATAACTAACATAATTTTTTTTAATTAATAGAAAAGGCCTTTTCTTTTTGAGCGTTATTGATGATAAGCCAATAAAAAAAGACATGTGGCACTCGAGAACTGCCGAGGCAAAGCTATTACATAGCATCTTGTTTTCAATAAAATGTATTAAATTAAAAAAAAATAACTAACATAATTTTTTTTAATTAATAGAAAAGGCTATAGCCTTTTCTTTTTGAGCGTTACTGATACGCCAATAAAAAAAGACATGTGGCACTCGAGAACTGCCGAGGCAAAGCTATTACATAGCATTTTGTTTTCAATAAAATGTATTAAATTAAAAAAAATAACTAACATAATTTTTTTTAATTAATAGAAAAGGCTATAGCCTTTTCTTTTTGAGCGTTACTGATACGCCAATAAAAAAAGACATGTGGCACTCGAGAACTGCCGAGGCAAAGCTATTACATAGCATTTTGTTTTCAATAAAATGTATTAAATTAAAAAAAAAATAACTAACATAATTTTTTTTAATTAATAGAAAAGGCTATAGCCTTTTCTTTTTGAGCGTTACTGATACGCCAATAAAAAAAGACATGTGGCACTCGAGAACTGCCGAGGCAAAGCTATTACATAGCATTTTGTTTTCAATAAAATGTATTAAATTAAAAAAAAATAACTAACATAATTTTTTTTAATTAATAGAAAAGGCTATAGCCTTTTCTTTTTGAGCGTTATTGATACGCCAATAAAAAAAGACATGTGGCACTCGAGAACTGCCGAGGCAAAGCTATTACATAGCATTTTGTTTTCAATAAAATGTATTAAATTAAAAAAAAATAACTAACATAATTTTTTTTAATTAATAGAAAAGGCTATAGCCTTTTCTTTTTAAGCGTTACTGATACGCCAATAAAAAAAGACATGTGGCACTCGAGAACTGCCGAGGCAAAGCTATTACATAGCATTTTGTTTTCAATAAAATGTATTAAATTAAAAAATAATAACTAACATAATTTTTTTTAATTAATAGAAAAGGCTATAGCCTTTTCTTTTTTAGCGTTACTGATACGCCAATAAAAAAAGACATGTGGCACTCGAGAACTGCCGAGACAAAGCTATTACATAGCATTTTGTTTTCAATAAAATGTATTAAATTAAAAAAAAATAACTAACATAATTTTTTTTAATTAATAGAAAAGGCTATAGCCTTTTCTTTTTGAGCGTTACTGATACGCCAATAAAAAAAGACATGTGGCACTCGAGAACTACCGAGGCAAAGCTATTACATAGCATTTTGTTTTCAATAAAATGTATTAAATTTAAAAAAATAACTAACATAATTTTTTTTAATTAATAGAAAAGGCTATAGCCTTTTCTTTTTGAGCGTTACTGATACGCCAATAAAAAAAGACATGTGGCACTCGAGAACTGCCGAGGCAAAGCTATTACATAGCATTTTGTTTTCAATAAAATGTATTAAATTAAAAAAAAATAACTAACATAATTTTTTTTAATTAATAGAAAAGGCTATAGCCTTTTCTTTTTGAGCGTTACTGATACGCCAATAAAAAAAGACATGTGGCACTCGAGAACTGCTGAGGCAAAGCTATTACATAGCATTTTGTTTTCAATAAAATGTATTAAATTAAAAAAAATAACTAACATAATTTTTTTTAATTAATAGAAAAGGCTATAGCCTTTTCTTTTTGAGCGTTACTGATACGCCAATAAAAAAAGACATGTGGCACTCGAGAACTGCCGAGGCAAAGCTATTACATAGCATTTTGTTTTCAATAAAATGTATTAAATTAAAAAAAAATAACTAACATAATTTTTTTTAATTAATAGAAAAGGCTATAGCCTTTTCTTTTTGAGCGTTACTGATACGCCAATAAAAAAAGACATGTGGCACTCGAGAACTGCCGAGGCAAAGCTATTACATAGCATTTTGTTTTCAATAAAATGTATTAAATTAAAAAAAAATAACTAACATAATTTTTTTTAATTAATAGAAAAGGCTATAGCCTTTTCTTTTTGAGCGTTATTGATACGCCAATAAAAAAAGACATGTGGCACTCGAGAACTGCCGAGGCAAAGCTATTACATAGCATTTTGTTTTCAATAAAATGTATTAAATTAAAAAAAAATAACTAACATAATTTTTTTTAATTAATAGAAAAGGCTATATATAGCCTTTTCTTTTTGAGCGTTACTGATACGCCAATAAAAAAAGACATGTGGCACTCGAGAACTGCCGAGGCGAAGCTATTACATAGCATTTTGTTTTCAATAAAATGTATTAAATTAAAAAAAAAATAACTAACATAATTTTTTTTTATTAATAGAAAAGGCTATAGCCTTTTCTTTTTGAGCGTTACTGATACGCCAATAAAAAAAGACATGTGGCACTCGAGAACTGCCGAGGCAAAGCTATTACATAGCATTTTGTTTTCAATAAAATGTATTAAATTAAAAAAAATAACTAACATAATTTTTTTTAATTAATAGAAAAGGCTATATATAGCCTTTTCTTTTTGAGCGTTACTGATACGCCAATAAAAAAAGACATGTGGCACTCGAGAACTGCCGAGACAAAGCTATTACATAGCATTTTGTTTTCAATAAAATGTATTAAATTAAAAAAAAATAACTAACATAATTTTTTTTAATTAATAGAAAAGGCTTTAGCCTTTTCTTTTTGAGCGTTACTGATACGCCAATAAAAAAAGACATGTGGCACTCGAGAACTGCCGAGGCAAAGCTATTACATAGCATTTTGTTTTCAATAAAATGTATTAAATTAAAAAAAAAATAACTAACATAATTTTTTTTAATTAATAGAAAAGGCTATTATAGCCTTTTCTTTTTGAGCGTTATTGATACGCCAATAAAAAAAGACATGTGGCACTCGAGAACTGCCGAGGCAAAGCTATTACATAGCATTTTGTTTTCAATAAAATGTATTAAATTAAAAAAAAATAACTAACATAATTTTTTTTAATTAATAGAAAAGGCTATAGCCTTTTCTTTTTGAGCGTTACTGATACGCCAATAAAAAAAGACATGTGGCACTCGAGAACTGCCGAGACAAAGCTATTACATAGCATTTTGTTTTCAATAAAATGTATTAAATTAAAAAAAAATAACTAACATAATTTTTTTTAATTAATAGAAAAGGCTATAGCCTTTTCTTTTTGAGCGTTACTGATACGCCAATAAAAAAAGACATGTGGCACTCGAGAACTGCCGAGGCAAAGCTATTACATAGCATTTTGTTTTCAATAAAATGTATTAAATTAAAAAAAAATAACTAACATAATTTTTTTTAATTAATAGAAAAGGCTATATAACTAACATAATTTTTTTTAATTAATAGAAAAGGCTATATATAGCCTTTTCTTTTTGAGCGTTACTGATACGCCAATAAAAAAAGACATGTGGCACTCGAGAACTGCCGAGGCAAAGCTATTACATAGCATTTTGTTTTCAATAAAATGTATTAAATTAAAAAAAATAACTAACATAATTTTTTTTTATTAATAGAAAAGGCTATAGCCTTTTCTTTTTGAGCGTTACTGATACGCCAATAAAAAAAGACATGTGGCACTCGAGAACTGCCGAGGCAAAGCTATTACATAGCATTTTGTTTTCAATAAAATGTATTAAATTAAAAAAAATAACTAACATAATTTTTTTTAATTAATAGAAAAGGCTATATATAGCCTTTTCTTTTTGAGCGTTACTGATACGCCAATAAAAAAAGACATGTGGCACTCGAGAACTGCCGAGACAAAGCTATTACATAGCATTTTGTTTTCAATAAAATGTATTAAATTAAAAAAAAATAACTAACATAATTTTTTTTAATTAATAGAAAAGGCTATATATAGCCTTTTCTTTTTGAGCGTTACTGATACGCCAATAAAAAAAGACATGTGGCACTCGAGAACTGCCGAGGCAAAGCTATTACATAGCATTTTGTTTTCAATAAAATGTATTAAATTAAAAAAAAATAACTAACATAATTTTTTTTAATTAATAGAAAAGGCTATAGCCTTTTCTTTTTGAGCGTTACTGATACGCCAATAAAAAAAGACATGTGGCACTCGAGAACTGCCGAGACAAAGCTATTACATAGCATTTTGTTTTCAATAAAATGTATTAAATTAAAAAAAAATAACTAACATAATTTTTTTTAATTAATAGAAAAGGCTATATATAGCCTTTTCTTTTTGAGCGTTACTGATACGCCAATAAAAAAAGACATGTGGCACTCGAGAACTGCCGAGGCAAAGCTATTACATAGCATTTTGTTTTCAATAAAATGTATTAAATTAAAAAAAAATAACTAACATAATTTTTTTTAATTAATAGAAAAGGCTATAGCCTTTTCTTTTTGAGCGTTACTGATACGCCAATAAAAAAAGACATGTGGCACTCGAGAACTGCCGAGGCAAAGCTATTACATAGCATTTTGTTTTCAATAAAATGTATTAAATTAAAAAAAAATAACTAACATAATTTTTTTTAATTAATAGAAAAGGCTATAGCCTTTTCTTTTTGAGCGTTACTGATACGCCAATAAAAAAAGACATGTGGCACTCGAGAACTGCCGAGGCAAAGCTATTACATAGCATTTTGTTTTCAATAAAATGTATTAAATTAAAAAAAAATAACTAACATAATTTTTTTTAATTAATAGAAAAGGCTATAGCCTTTTCTTTTTGAGCGTTACTGATACGCCAATAAAAAAAGACATGTGGCACTCGAGAACTGCCGAGGCAAAGCTATTACATAGCATTTTGTTTTCAATAAAATGTATTAAATTAAAAAAAAATAACTAACATAATTTTTTTTAATTAATAGAAAAGGCTATAGCCTTTTCTTTTTGAGCGTTACTGATACGCCAATAAAAAAAGACATGTGGCACTCGAGAACTGCCGAGGCAAAGCTATTACATAGCATTTTGTTTTCAATAAAATGTATTAAATTAAAAAAAAATAACTAACATAATTTTTTTTAATTAATAGAAAAGGCTATAGCCTTTTCTTTTTGAGCGTTACTGATACGCCAATAAAAAAAGACATGTGGCACTCGAGAACTGCCGAGACAAAGCTATTACATAGCATTTTGTTTTCAATAAAATGTATTAAATTAAAAAAAAATAACTAACATAATTTTTTTTAATTAATAGAAAAGGCTATATATAGCCTTTTCTTTTTGAGCGTTACTGATACGCCAATAAAAAAAGACATGTGGCACTCGAGAACTGCCGAGGCAAAGCTATTACATAGCATTTTGTTTTCAATAAAATGTATTAAATTAAAAAAAAATAACTAACATAATTTTTTTTAATTAATAGAAAAGGCTATAGCCTTTTCTTTTTGAGCGTTACTGATACGCCAATAAAAAAAGACATGTGGCACTCGAGAACTGCCGAGACAAAGCTATTACATAGCATTTTGTTTTCAATAAAATGTATTAAATTAAAAAAAAATAACTAACATAATTTTTTTTAATTAATAGAAAAGGCTATATATAGCCTTTTCTTTTTGAGCGTTACTGATACGCCAATAAAAAAAGACATGTGGCACTCGAGAACTGCCGAGGCAAAGCTATTACATAGCATTTTGTTTTCAATAAAATGTATTAAATTAAAAAAAAATAACTAACATAATTTTTTTTAATTAATAGAAAAGGCTATAGCCTTTTCTTTTTGAGCGTTACTGATACGCCAATAAAAAAAGACATGTGGCACTCGAGAACTGCCGAGGCAAAGCTATTACATAGCATTTTGTTTTCAATAAAATGTATTAAATTAAAAAAAAATAACTAACATAATTTTTTTTAATTAATAGAAAAGGCTATAGCCTTTTCTTTTTGAGCGTTACTGATACGCCAATAAAAAAAGACATGTGGCACTCGAGAACTGCCGAGACAAAGCTATTACATAGCATTTTGTTTTCAATAAAATGTATTAAATTAAAAAAAAATAACTAACATAATTTTTTTTAATTAATAGAAAAGGCTATATATAGCCTTTTCTTTTTGAGCGTTACTGATACGCCAATAAAAAAAGACATGTGGCACTCGAGAACTGCCGAGGCAAAGCTATTACATAGCATTTTGTTTTCAATAAAATGTATTAAATTAAAAAAAAATAACTAACATAATTTTTTTTAATTAATAGAAAAGGCTATAGCCTTTTCTTTTTGAGCGTTACTGATACGCCAATAAAAAAAGACATGTGGGCACTCGAGAACTGCCGAGACAAAGCTATTACATAGCATTTTGTTTTCAATAAAATGTATTAAATTAAAAAAAAATAACTAACATAATTTTTTTTAATTAATAGAAAAGGCTATAGCCTTTTCTTTTGAGCGTTACTGATACGCCAATAAAAAAAGACATGTGGCACTCGAGAACTGCCGAGGCAAAGCTATTACATAGCATTTTGTTTTCAATAAAATGTATTAAATTAAAAAAAAATAACTAACATAATTTTTTTTAATTAATAGAAAAGGCTATAGCCTTTTCTTTTTGAGCGTTACTGATACGCCAATAAAAAAAGACATGTGGCACTCGAGAACTGCCGAGGCAAAGCTATTACATAGCATTTTGTTTTCAATAAAATGTATTAAATTAAAAAAAAATAACTAACATAATTTTTTTTAATTAATAGAAAAGGCTATAGCCTTTTCTTTTTGAGCGTTACTGATACGCCTTTTGTTTTCAATAAAATGTATTAAATTAAAAAAAAATAACTAACATAATTTTTTTTAATTAATAGAAAAGGCTATAGCCTTTTCTTTTTGAGCGTTATTGATACGCCAATAAAAAAAGACATGTGGCACTCGAGAACTGCCGAGGCAAAGCTATTACATAGCATTTTGTTTTCAATAAAATGTATTAAATTAAAAAAAAATAACTAACATAATTTTTTTTAATTAATAGAAAAGGCTATAGCCTTTTCTTTTTGAGCGTTACTGATACGCCTTTTGTTTTCAATAAAATGTATTAAATTAAAAAAAAATAACTAACATAATTTTTTTTAATTAATAGAAAAGGCTATAGCCTTTTCTTTTTGAGCGTTATTGATACGCCAATAAAAAAAGACATGTGGCACTCGAGAACTGCCGAGGCAAAGCTATTACATAGCATTTTGTTTTCAATAAAATGTATTAAATTAAAAAAAAATAACTAACATAATTTTTTTTAATTAATAGAAAAGGCTATAGCCTTTTCTTTTTGAGCGTTACTGATACGCCTTTTGTTTTCAATAAAATGTATTAAATTAAAAAAAAATAACTAACATAATTTTTTTTAATTAATAGAAAAGGCTATAGCCTTTTCTTTTTGAGCGTTATTGATACGCCAATAAAAAAAGACATGTGGCACTCGAGAACTGCCGAGGCAAAGCTATTACATAGCATTTTGTTTTCAATAAAATGTATTAAATTAAAAAAAAATAACTAACATAATTTTTTTTAATTAATAGAAAAGGCTATAGCCTTTTCTTTTTGAGCGTTACTGATACGCCTTTTGTTTTCAATAAAATGTATTAAATTAAAAAAAAATAACTAACATAATTTTTTTTAATTAATAGAAAAGGCTATAGCCTTTTCTTTTTGAGCGTTATTGATACGCCAATAAAAAAAGACATGTGGCACTCGAGAACTGCCGAGGCAAAGCTATTACATAGCATTTTGTTTTCAATAAAATGTATTAAATTAAAAAAAAATAACTAACATAATTTTTTTTAATTAATAGAAAAGGCTATAGCCTTTTCTTTTTGAGCGTTATTGATACGCCAATAAAAAAAGACATGTGGCACTCGAGAACTGCCGAGGCAAAGCTATTACATAGCATTTTGTTTTCAATAAAATGTATTAAATTAAAAAAAAATAACTAACATAATTTTTTTTAATTAATAGAAAAGGCTATAGCCTTTTCTTTTTGAGCGTTATTGATACGCCAATAAAAAAAGACATGTGGCACTCGAGAACTGCCGAGGCAAAGCTATTACATAGCATTTTGTTTTCAATAAAATGTATTAAATTAAAAAAAAATAACTAACATAATTTTTTTTAATTAATAGAAAAGGCTATAGCCTTTTCTTTTTGAGCGTTACTGATACGCCAATAAAAAAAGACATGTGGCACTCGAGAACTGCCGAGGCAAAGCTATTACATAGCATTTTGTTTTCAATAAAATGTATTAAATTAAAAAAAAATAACTAACATAATTTTTTTTAATTAATAGAAAAGGCTATAGCCTTTTCTTTTTGAGCGTTATTGATACGCCAATAAAAAAAGACATGTGGCACTCGAGAACTGCCGAGGCAAAGCTATTACATAGCATTTTGTTTTCAATAAAATGTATTAAATTAAAAAAAAATAACTAACATAATTTTTTTTAATTAATAGAAAAGGCTATAGCCTTTTCTTTTTGAGCGTTATTGATACGCCAATAAAAAAAGACATGTGGCACTCGAGAACTGCCGAGGCAAAGCTATTACATAGCATTTTGTTTTCAATAAAATGTATTAAATTAAAAAAAAATAACTAACATAATTTTTTTTAATTAATAGAAAAGGCTATAGCCTTTTCTTTTTGAGCGTTACTGATACGCCAATAAAAAAAGACATGTGGCACTCGAGAACTGCCGAGGCAAAGCTATTACATAGCATTTTGTTTTCAATAAAATGTATTAAATTAAAAAAAAATAACTAACATAATTTTTTTTAATTAATAGAAAAGGCTATAGCCTTTTCTTTTTGAGCGTTACTGATACGCCAATAAAAAAAGACATGTGGCACTCGAGAACTGCCGAGGCAAAGCTATTACATAGCATTTTGTTTTCAATAAAATGTATTAAATTAAAAAAAAAATAACTAACATAATTTTTTTTAATTAATAGAAAAGGCTATAGCCTTTTCTTTTTGAGCGTTATTGATACGCCAATAAAAAAAGACATGTGGCACTCGAGAACTGCCGAGGCAAAGCTATTACATAGCATTTTGTTTTCAATAAAATGTATTAAATTAAAAAAAAATAACTAACATAATTTTTTTTAATTAATAGAAAAGGCTATAGCCTTTTCTTTTTGAGCGTTATTGATACGCCAATAAAAAAAGACATGTGGCACTCGAGAACTGCCGAGGCAAAGCTATTACATAGCATTTTGTTTTCAATAAAATGTATTAAATTAAAAAAAAATAACTAACATAATTTTTTTTAATTAATAGAAAAGGCTATAGCCTTTTCTTTTTGAGCGTTACTGATACGCCAATAAAAAAAGACATGTGGCACTCGAGAACTGCCGAGGCAAAGCTATTACATAGCATTTTGTTTTCAATAAAATGTATTAAATTAAAAAAAAATAACTAACATAATTTTTTTTAATTAATAGAAAAGGCTATAGCCTTTTCTTTTTGAGCGTTACTGATACGCCTTTTGTTTTCAATAAAATGTATTAAATTAAAAAAAAATAACTAACATAATTTTTTTTAATTAATAGAAAAGGCTATAGCCTTTTCTTTTTGAGCGTTATTGATACGCCAATAAAAAAAGACATGTGGCACTCGAGAACTGCCGAGGCAAAGCTATTACATAGCATTTTGTTTTCAATAAAATGTATTAAATTAAAAAAAAATAACTAACATAATTTTTTTTAATTAATAGAAAAGGCTATAGCCTTTTCTTTTTGAGCGTTACTGATACGCCTTTTGTTTTCAATAAAATGTATTAAATTAAAAAAAAATAACTAACATAATTTTTTTTAATTAATAGAAAAGGCTATAGCCTTTTCTTTTTGAGCGTTATTGATACGCCAATAAAAAAAGACATGTGGCACTCGAGAACTGCCGAGGCAAAGCTATTACATAGCATTTTGCTTTCAATAAAATGTATTAAATTAAAAAAAAATAACTAACATAATTTTTTTTAATTAATAGAAAAGGCTATAGCCTTTTCTTTTTGAGCGTTATTGATACGCCAATAAAAAAAGACATGTGGCACTCGAGAACTGCCGAGGCAAAGCTATTACATAGCATTTTGTTTTCAATAAAATGTATTAAATTAAAAAAAAATAACTAACATAATTTTTTTTAATTAATAGAAAAGGCTATAGCCTTTTCTTTTTGAGCGTTATTGATACGCCAATAAAAAAAGACATGTGGCACTCGAGAACTGCCGAGGCAAAGCTATTACATAGCATTTTGTTTTCAATAAAATGTATTAAATTAAAAAAAAATAAATAACATAATTTTTTTTAATTAATAGAAAAGGCTATAGCCTTTTCTTTTTGAGCGTTACTGATACGCCAATAAAAAAAGACATGTGGCACTCGAGAACTGCCGAGGCAAAGCTATTACATAGCATTTTGTTTTCAATAAAATGTATTAAATTAAAAAAAAATAAATAACATAATTTTTTTTAATTAATAGAAAAGGCTATAGCCTTTTCTTTTTGAGCGTTACTGATACGCCAATAAAAAAAGACATGTGGCACTCGAGAACTGCCGAGGCAAAGCTATTACATAGCATTTTGTTTTCAATAAAATGTATTAAATTAAAAAAAAATAAATAACATAATTTTTTTTAATTAATAGAAAAGGCTATAGCCTTTTCTTTTTGAGCGTTACTGATACGCCAATAAAAAAAGACATGTGGCACTCGAGAACTGCCGAGGCAAAGCTATTACATAGCATTTTGTTTTCAATAAAATGTATTAAATTAAAAAAAAATAAATAACATAATTTTTTTTAATTAATAGAAAAGGCTATAGCCTTTTCTTTTTGAGCGTTACTGATACGCCAATAAAAAAAGACATGTGGCACTCGAGAACTGCCGAGGCAAAGCTATTACATAGCATTTTGTTTTCAATAAAATGTATTAAATTAAAAAAAAAATAACTAACATAATTTTTTTTTAATTAATAGAAAAGGCTATAGCCTTTTCTTTTTGAGCGTTACTGATACGCCAATAAAAAAAGACATGTGGCACTCGAGAACTGCCGAGACAAAGCTATTACATAGCATTTTGTTTTCAATAAAATGTATTAAATTAAAAAAAAATAACTAACATAATTTTTTTTAATTAATAGAAAAGGCTATAGCCTTTTCTTTTTGAGCGTTATTGATACGCCAATAAAAAAAGACATGTGGCACTCGAGAACTGCCGAGGCAAAGCTATTACATAGCATTTTGTTTTCAATAAAATGTATTAAATTAAAAAAAAATAACTAACATAATTTTTTTTAATTAATAGAAAAGGCTATAGCCTTTTCTTTTTGAGCGTTACTGATACGCCAATAAAAAAAGACATGTGGCACTCGAGAACTGCCGAGGCAAAGCTATTACATAGCATTTTGTTTTCAATAAAATGTATTAAATTAAAAAAAAATAACTAACATAATTTTTTTTAATTAATAGAAAAGGCTATAGCCTTTTCTTTTTGAGCGTTACTGATACGCCTTTTGTTTTCAATAAAATGTATTAAATTAAAAAAAAATAACTAACATAATTTTTTTTAATTAATAGAAAAGGCTATAGCCTTTTCTTTTTGAGCGTTATTGATACGCCAATAAAAAAAGACATGTGGCACTCGAGAACTGCCGAGGCAAAGCTATTACATAGCATTTTGTTTTCAATAAAATGTATTAAATTAAAAAAAAATAACTAACATAATTTTTTTTAATTAATAGAAAAGGCTATAGCCTTTTCTTTTTGAGCGTTACTGATACGCCTTTTGTTTTCAATAAAATGTATTAAATTAAAAAAAAATAACTAACATAATTTTTTTTAATTAATAGAAAAGGCTATAGCCTTTTCTTTTTGAGCGTTATTGATACGCCAATAAAAAAAGACATGTGGCACTCGAGAACTGCCGAGGCAAAGCTATTACATAGCATTTTGTTTTCAATAAAATGTATTAAATTAAAAAAAAATAACTAACATAATTTTTTTTAATTAATAGAAAAGGCTATAGCCTTTTCTTTTTGAGCGTTACTGATACGCCTTTTGTTTTCAATAAAATGTATTAAATTAAAAAAAAATAACTAACATAATTTTTTTTAATTAATAGAAAAGGCTATAGCCTTTTCTTTTTGAGCGTTATTGATACGCCAATAAAAAAAGACATGTGGCACTCGAGAACTGCCGAGGCAAAGCTATTACATAGCATTTTGTTTTCAATAAAATGTATTAAATTAAAAAAAAATAACTAACATAATTTTTTTTAATTAATAGAAAAGGCTATAGCCTTTTCTTTTTGAGCGTTACTGATACGCCAATAAAAAAAGACATGTGGCACTCGAGAACTGCCGAGGCAAAGCTATTACATAGCATTTTGTTTTCAATAAAATGTATTAAATTAAAAAAAAATAACTAACATAATTTTTTTTAATTAATAGAAAAGGCTATAGCCTTTTCTTTTTGAGCGTTACTGATACGCCTTTTGTTTTCAATAAAATGTATTAAATTAAAAAAAAATAACTAACATAATTTTTTTTAATTAATAGAAAAGGCTATAGCCTTTTCTTTTTGAGCGTTATTGATACGCCAATAAAAAAAGACATGTGGCACTCGAGAACTGCCGAGGCAAAGCTATTACATAGCATTTTGTTTTCAATAAAATGTATTAAATTAAAAAAAAATAACTAACATAATTTTTTTTAATTAATAGAAAAGGCTATAGCCTTTTCTTTTTGAGCGTTACTGATACGCCAATAAAAAAAGACATGTGGCACTCGAGAACTGCCGAGGCAAAGCTATTACATAGCATTTTGTTTTCAATAAAATGTATCAAATTAAAAAAAAAATAACTAACATAATTTTTTTTAATTAATAGAAAAGGCTATAGCCTTTTCTTTTTGAGCGTTACTGATACGCCAATAAAAAAAGACATGTGGCACTCGAGAACTGCCGAGGCAAAGCTATTACATAGCATTTTGTTTTCAATAAAATGTATTAAATTAAAAAAAAATAAATAACATAATTTTTTTTAATTAATAGAAAAGGCTATAGCCTTTTCTTTTTGAGCGTTACTGATACGCCAATAAAAAAAGACATGTGGCACTCGAGAACTGCCGAGGCAAAGCTATTACATAGCATTTTGTTTTCAATAAAATGTATTAAATTAAAAAAAAATAAATAACATAATTTTTTTTAATTAATAGAAAAGGCTATAGCCTTTTCTTTTTGAGCGTTACTGATACGCCAATAAAAAAAGACATGTGGCACTCGAGAACTGCCGAGGCAAAGCTATTACATAGCATTTTGTTTTCAATAAAATGTATTAAATTAAAAAAAAATAAATAACATAATTTTTTTTAATTAATAGAAAAGGCTATAGCCTTTTCTTTTTGAGCGTTACTGATACGCCAATAAAAAAAGACATGTGGCACTCGAGAACTGCCGAGGCACAGCTATTACATAGCATTTTGTTTTCAATAAAATGTATTAAATTAAAAAAAAATAAATAACATAATTTTTTTTAATTAATAGAAAAGGCTATAGCCTTTTCTTTTTGAGCGTTACTGATACGCCAATAAAAAAAGACATGTGGCACTCGAGAACTGCCGAGGCAAAGCTATTACATAGCATTTTGTTTTCAATAAAATGTATTAAATTAAAAAAAAATAAATAACATAATTTTTTTTAATTAATAGAAAAGGCTATAGCCTTTTCTTTTTGAGCGTTACTGATACGCCAATAAAAAAAGACATGTGGC
Source organism: Gymnocheta viridis (assembly GCA_956483585.1). Taxonomy (NCBI): domain Eukaryota; kingdom Metazoa; phylum Arthropoda; class Insecta; order Diptera; family Tachinidae; genus Gymnocheta; species Gymnocheta viridis. The sequence continues at coordinate 40,231 of CATQFJ010000089.1, forward strand.
ACTCGAGAACTGCCGAGGCAAAGCTATTACATAGCATTTTGTTTTCAATAAAATGTATTAAATTAAAAAAAAATAAATAACATAATTTTTTTTAATTAATAGAAAAGGCTATAGCCTTTTCTTTTTGAGCGTTACTGATACGCCAATAAAAAAAGACATGTGGCACTCGAGAACTGCCGAGGCAAAGCTATTACATAGCATTTTGTTTTCAATAAAATGTATTAAATTAAAAAAAAAATAACTAACATAATTTTTTTTTAATTAATAGAAAAGGCTATAGCCTTTTCTTTTTGAGCGTTACTGATACGCCAATAAAAAAAGACATGTGGCACTCGAGAACTGCCGAGACAAAGCTATTACATAGCATTTTGTTTTCAATAAAATGTATTAAATTAAAAAAAAATAACTAACATAATTTTTTTTAATTAATAGAAAAGGCTATAGCCTTTTCTTTTTGAGCGTTATTGATACGCCAATAAAAAAAGACATGTGGCACTCGAGAACTGCCGAGGCAAAGCTATTACATAGCATTTTGTTTTCAATAAAATGTATTAAATTAAAAAAAAATAACTAACATAATTTTTTTTAATTAATAGAAAAGGCTATAGCCTTTTCTTTTTGAGCGTTACTGATACGCCAATAAAAAAAGACATGTGGCACTCGAGAACTGCCGAGGCAAAGCTATTACATAGCATTTTGTTTTCAATAAAATGTATCAAATTAAAAAAAAAATAACTAACATAATTTTTTTTAATTAATAGAAAAGGCTATAGCCTTTTCTTTTTGAGCGTTACTGATACGCCAATAAAAAAAGACATGTGGCACTCGAGAACTGCCGAGGCAAAGCTATTACATAGCATTTTGTTTTCAATAAAATGTATTAAATTAAAAAAAAATAAATAACATAATTTTTTTTAATTAATAGAAAAGGCTATAGCCTTTTCTTTTTGAGCGTTACTGATACGCCAATAAAAAAAGACATGTGGCACTCGAGAACTGCCGAGGCAAAGCTATTACATAGCATTTTGTTTTCAATAAAATGTATTAAATTAAAAAAAAATAAATAACATAATTTTTTTTAATTAATAGAAAAGGCTATAGCCTTTTCTTTTTGAGCGTTACTGATACGCCAATAAAAAAAGACATGTGGCACTCGAGAACTGCCGAGGCAAAGCTATTACATAGCATTTTGTTTTCAATAAAATGTATTAAATTAAAAAAAAATAAATAACATAATTTTTTTTAATTAATAGAAAAGGCTATAGCCTTTTCTTTTTGAGCGTTACTGATACGCCAATAAAAAAAGACATGTGGCACTCGAGAACTGCCGAGGCAAAGCTATTACATAGCATTTTGTTTTCAATAAAATGTATTAAATTAAAAAAAAATAAATAACATAATTTTTTTTAATTAATAGAAAAGGCTATAGCCTTTTCTTTTTGAGCGTTACTGATACGCCAATAAAAAAAGACATGTGGCACTCGAGAACTGCCGAGGCAAAGCTATTACATAGCATTTTGTTTTCAATAAAATGTATTAAATTAAAAAAAAATAAATAACATAATTTTTTTTAATTAATAGAAAAGGCTATAGCCTTTTCTTTTTGAGCGTTACTGATACGCCAATAAAAAAAGACATGTGGCACTCGAGAACTGCCGAGGCAAAGCTATTACATAGCATTTTGTTTTCAATAAAATGTATTAAATTAAAAAAAAATAAATAACATAATTTTTTTTAATTAATAGAAAAGGCTATAGCCTTTTCTTTTTGAGCGTTACTGATACGCCAATAAAAAAAGACATGTGGCACTCGAGAACTGCCGAGGCAAAGCTATTACATAGCATTTTGTTTTCAATAAAATGTATTAAATTAAAAAAAAAATAACTAACATAATTTTTTTTTAATTAATAGAAAAGGCTATAGCCTTTTCTTTTTGAGCGTTACTGATACGCCAATAAAAAAAGACATGTGGCACTCGAGAACTGCCGAGACAAAGCTATTACATAGCATTTTGTTTTCAATAAAATGTATTAAATTAAAAAAAAATAACTAACATAATTTTTTTTAATTAATAGAAAAGGCTATAGCCTTTTCTTTTTGAGCGTTATTGATACGCCAATAAAAAAAGACATGTGGCACTCGAGAACTGCCGAGGCAAAGCTATTACATAGCATTTTGTTTTCAATAAAATGTATTAAATTAAAAAAAAATAACTAACATAATTTTTTTTAATTAATAGAAAAGGCTATAGCCTTTTCTTTTTGAGCGTTACTGATACGCCTTTTGTTTTCAATAAAATGTATTAAATTAAAAAAAATAACTAACATAATTTTTTTTAATTAATAGAAAAGGCTATATATAGCCTTTTCTTTTTGAGCATTACTGATACGCCAATAAAAAAAGACATGTGGCACTCGAGAACTGCCGAGGCAAAGCTATTACATAGCATTTTGTTTTCAATAAAATGTATTAAATTAAAAAAAAATAACTAACATAATTTTTTTTAATTAATAGAAAAGGCTATAGCCTTTTCTTTTTGAGCGTTACTGATACGCCAATAAAAAAAGACATGTGGCACTCGAGAACTGCCGAGGCAAAGCTATTACATAGCATTTTGTTTTCAATAAAATGTATTAAATTTAAAAAAAATAACTAACATAATTTTTTTTAATTAATAGAAAAGGCTATTATAGCCTTTTCTTTTTGAGCGTTATTGATACGCCAATAAAAAAAGACATGTGGCACTCGAGAACTGCCGAGGCAAAGCTATTACATAGCATTTTGTTTTCAATAAAATGTATTAAATTAAAAAATATAACTAACATAATTTTTTTTAATTAATAGAAAAGGCTATATATAGCCTTTTCTTTTTGAGCATTACTGATACGCCAATAAAAAAAGACATGTGGCACTCGAGAACTGCCGAGGCAAAGCTATTACATAGCATTTTGTTTTCAATAAAATGTATTAAATTAAAAAAAAATAACTAACATAATTTTTTTAATTAATAGAAAAGGCTATAGCCTTTTCTTTTTGAGCGTTACTGATACGCCAATAAAAAAAAGACATAAAATAACTAACATAATTTTTTTTAATTAATAGAAAAGGCTATAGCCTTTTCTTTTTGAGCGTTACTGATACGCCAATAAAAAAAGACATGTGGCACTCGAGAACTGCCGAGGCAAAGCTATTACATAGCATTTTGTTTTCAATAAAATGTATCAAATTAAAAAAAAATAACTAACATAATTTTTTTTAATTAATAGAAAAGGCTATAGCCTTTTCTTTTTGAGCGTTACTGATACGCCAATAAAAAAAGACATGTGGCACTCGAGAACTGCCGAGGCAAAGCTATAACATAGCATTTTGTTTTCAATAAAATGTATTAAATTAAAAAAAAATAACTAACATAATTTTTTTTAATTAATAGAAAAGGCTATAGCCTTTTCTTTTTGAGCGTTACTGATACGCCAATAAAAAAAGACATGTGGCACTCGAGAACTGCCGAGGCAAAGCTATTACATAGCATTTTGTTTTCAATAAAATGTATTAAATTAAAAAAAAATAACTAACATAATTTTTTTTAATTAATAGAAAAGGCTATAGCCTTTTCTTTTTGAGCGTTACTGATACGCCAATAAAAAAAGACATGTGGCACTCGAGAACTGCCGAGGCAAAGCTATTACATAGCATTTTGTTTTCAATAAAATGTATTAAATTAAAAAAAAAAATAACTAACATAATTTTTTTTAATTAATAGAAAAGGCTATAGCCTTTTCTTTTTGAGCGTTACTGATACGCCAATAAAAAAAGACACGTGGCACTCGAGAACTGCCGAGGCAAAGCTATTACATAGCATTTTGTTTTCAATAAAATGTATTAAATTAAAAAAAAATAAATAACATAATTTTTTTTAATTAATAGAAAAGGCTATAGCCTTTTCTTTTTGAGCGTTACTGATACGCCAATAAAAAAAGACATGTGGCACTCGAGAACTGCCGAGGCAAAGCTATTACATAGCATTTTGTTTTCAATAAAATGTATTAAATTAAAAAAAAATAACTAACATAATTTTTTTTAATTAATAGAAAAGGCTATAGCCTTTTCTTTTTGAGCGTTACTGATACGCCTTTTGTTTTCAATAAAATGTATTAAATTAAAAAAAAATAACTAACATAATTTTTTTTAATTAATAGAAAAGGCTATAGCCTTTTCTTTTTGAGCGTTATTGATACGCCAATAAAAAAAGACATGTGGCACTCGAGAACTGCCGAGGCAAAGCTATTACATAGCATTTTGTTTTCAATAAAATGTATTAAATTAAAAAAAAATAACTAACATAATTTTTTTTAATTAATAGAAAAGGCTATAGCCTTTTCTTTTTGAGCGTTACTGATACGCCAATAAAAAAAGACATGTGGCACTCGAGAACTGCCGAGGCAAAGCTATTACATAGCATTTTGTTTTCAATAAAATGTATCAAATTAAAAAAAAAATAACTAACATAATTTTTTTTAATTAATAGAAAAGGCTATAGCCTTTTCTTTTTGAGCGTTATTGATACGCCAATAAAAAAAGACATGTGGCACTCGAGAACTGCCGAGGCAAAGCTATTACATAGCATTTTGTTTTCAATAAAATGTATTAAATTAAAAAAAAATAACTAACATAATTTTTTTTAATTAATAGAAAAGGCTATAGCCTTTTCTTTTTGAGCGTTACTGATACGCCTTTTGTTTTCAATAAAATGTATTAAATTAAAAAAAATAACTAACATAATTTTTTTTAATTAATAGAAAAGGCTATATATAGCCTTTTCTTTTTGAGCATTACTGATACGCCAATAAAAAAAGACATGTGGCACTCGAGAACTGCCGAGGCAAAGCTATTACATAGCATTTTGTTTTCAATAAAATGTATTAAATTAAAAAAAAATAACTAACATAATTTTTTTTAATTAATAGAAAAGGCTATAGCCTTTTCTTTTTGAGCGTTACTGATACGCCAATAAAAAAAGACATGTGGCACTCGAGAACTGCCGAGGCAAAGCTATTACATAGCATTTTGTTTTCAATAAAATGTATTAAATTTAAAAAAAATAACTAACATAATTTTTTTTAATTAATAGAAAAGGCTATAGCCTTTTCTTTTTGAGCGTTATTGATACGCCAATAAAAAAAGACATGTGGCACTCGAGAACTGCCGAGGCAAAGCTATTACATAGCATTTTGTTTTCAATAAAATGTATTAAATTAAAAAATATAACTAACATAATTTTTTTTAATTAATAGAAAAGGCTATATATAGCCTTTTCTTTTTGAGCATTACTGATACGCCAATAAAAAAAGACATGTGGCACTCGAGAACTGCCGAGGCAAAGCTATTACATAGCATTTTGTTTTCAATAAAATGTATTAAATTAAAAAAAAATAACTAACATAATTTTTTTAATTAATAGAAAAGGCTATAGCCTTTTCTTTTTGAGCGTTACTGATACGCCAATAAAAAAAAGACATAAAATAACTAACATAATTTTTTTTAATTAATAGAAAAGGCTATAGCCTTTTCTTTTTGAGCGTTACTGATACGCCAATAAAAAAAGACATGTGGCACTCGAGAACTGCCGAGGCAAAGCTATTACATAGCATTTTGTTTTCAATAAAATGTATCAAATTAAAAAAAAATAACTAACATAATTTTTTTTAATTAATAGAAAAGGCTATAGCCTTTTCTTTTTGAGCGTTACTGATACGCCTTTTGTTTTCAATAAAATGTATTAAATTAAAAAAAAATAACTAACATAATTTTTTTTAATTAATAGAAAAGGCTATAGCCTTTTCTTTTTGAGCGTTATTGATACGCCAATAAAAAAAGACATGTGGCACTCGAGAACTGCCGAGGCAAAGCTATTACATAGCATTTTGTTTTCAATAAAATGTATTAAATTAAAAAAAAATAACTAACATAATTTTTTTTAATTAATAGAAAAGGCTATAGCCTTTTCTTTTTGAGCGTTACTGATACGCCTTTTGTTTTCAATAAAATGTATTAAATTAAAAAAAAATAACTAACATAATTTTTTTTAATTAATAGAAAAGGCTATAGCCTTTTCTTTTTGAGCGTTATTGATACGCCAATAAAAAAAGACATGTGGCACTCGAGAACTGCCGAGGCAAAGCTATTACATAGCATTTTGTTTTCAATAAAATGTATTAAATTAAAAAAAAATAACTAACATAATTTTTTTTAATTAATAGAAAAGGCTATAGCCTTTTCTTTTTGAGCGTTACTGATACGCCTTTTGTTTTCAATAAAATGTATTAAATTAAAAAAAAATAACTAACATAATTTTTTTTAATTAATAGAAAAGGCTATAGCCTTTTCTTTTTGAGCGTTATTGATACGCCAATAAAAAAAGACATGTGGCACTCGAGAACTGCCGAGGCAAAGCTATTACATAGCATTTTGTTTTCAATAAAATGTATTAAATTAAAAAAAAATAACTAACATAATTTTTTTTAATTAATAGAAAAGGCTATAGCCTTTTCTTTTTGAGCGTTACTGATACGCCAATAAAAAAAGACATGTGGCACTCGAGAACTGCCGAGGCAAAGCTATTACATAGCATTTTGTTTTCAATAAAATGTATTAAATTAAAAAAAAAATAACTAACATAATTTTTTTTAATTAATAGAAAAGGCTATAGCCTTTTCTTTTTGAGCGTTACTGATACGCCTTTTGTTTTCAATAAAATGTATTAAATTAAAAAAAAATAACTAACATAATTTTTTTTAATTAATAGAAAAGGCTATAGCCTTTTCTTTTTGAGCGTTATTGATACGCCAATAAAAAAAGACATGTGGCACTCGAGAACTGCCGAGGCAAAGCTATTACATAGCATTTTGTTTTCAATAAAATGTATTAAATTAAAAAAAAATAACTAACATAATTTTTTTTAATTAATAGAAAAGGCTATAGCCTTTTCTTTTTGAGCGTTACTGATACGCCAATAAAAAAAGACATGTGGCACTCGAGAACTGCCGAGGCAAAGCTATTACATAGCATTTTGTTTTCAATAAAATGTATCAAATTAAAAAAAAAATAACTAACATAATTTTTTTTAATTAATAGAAAAGGCTATAGCCTTTTCTTTTTGAGCGTTACTGATACGCCAATAAAAAAAGACATGTGGCACTCGAGAACTGCCGAGGCAAAGCTATTACATAGCATTTTGTTTTCAATAAAATGTATTAAATTAAAAAAAAATAAATAACATAATTTTTTTTAATTAATAGAAAAGGCTATAGCCTTTTCTTTTTGAGCGTTACTGATACGCCAATAAAAAAAGACATGTGGCACTCGAGAACTGCCGAGGCAAAGCTATTACATAGCATTTTGTTTTCAATAAAATGTATTAAATTAAAAAAAAATAAATAACATAATTTTTTTTAATTAATAGAAAAGGCTATAGCCTTTTCTTTTTGAGCGTTACTGATACGCCAATAAAAAAAGACATGTGGCACTCGAGAACTGCCGAGGCAAAGCTATTACATAGCATTTTGTTTTCAATAAAATGTATTAAATTAAAAAAAAATAAATAACATAATTTTTTTTAATTAATAGAAAAGGCTATAGCCTTTTCTTTTTGAGCGTTACTGATACGCCAATAAAAAAAGACATGTGGCACTCGAGAACTGCCGAGGCAAAGCTATTACATAGCATTTTGTTTTCAATAAAATGTATTAAATTAAAAAAAAATAAATAACATAATTTTTTTTAATTAATAGAAAAGGCTATAGCCTTTTCTTTTTGAGCGTTACTGATACGCCAATAAAAAAAGACATGTGGCACTCGAGAACTGCCGAGGCAAAGCTATTACATAGCATTTTGTTTTCAATAAAATGTATTAAATTAAAAAAAATAAATAACATAATTTTTTTTAATTAATAGAAAAGGCTATAGCCTTTTCTTTTTGAGCGTTACTGATACGCCAATAAAAAAAGACATGTGGCACTCGAGAACTGCCGAGGCAAAGCTATTACATAGCATTTTTGTTTTCAATAAAATGTATTAAATTAAAAAAAAAATAAATAACATAATTTTTTTTAATTAATAGAAAAGGCTATAGCCTTTTCTTTTTGAGCGTTACTGATACGCCAATAAAAAAAGACATGTGGCACTCGAGAACTGCCGAGGCAAAGCTATTACATAGCATTTTGTTTTCAATAAATGTATTAAATTAAAAAAAAAATAACTAACATAATTTTTTTTTAATTAATAGAAAAGGCTATAGCCTTTTCTTTTTGAGCGTTACTGATACGCCAATAAAAAAAGACATGTGGCACTCGAGAACTGCCGAGACAAAGCTATTACATAGCATTTTGTTTTCAATAAAATGTATTAAATTAAAAAAAATAACTAACATAATTTTTTTTAATTAATAGAAAAGGCTATAGCCTTTTCTTTTTGAGCGTTATTGATACGCCAATAAAAAAAGACATGTGGCACTCGAGAACTGCCGAGGCAAAGCTATTACATAGCATTTTGTTTTCAATAAAATGTATTAAATTAAAAAAAATAACTAACATAATTTTTTTTAATTAATTAGAAAAGGCTATAGCCTTTTCTTTT
>CATQFJ010000090.1:0-50000 GCA_956483585.1 Gymnocheta viridis
TCCACAACAAAATCAAAACCCTACAATCGTCACACCATCTTTGCGGTTTGACACCCTACCTAAAGAACATCGGTAATGGTCGATTTTCGCACAACATACCCCTATTCCATACAACACAATGTAGCAAACCAATCAACTAACTTAAATGCCGGCTGTACCGTAGGCATGATCCCAAAAATGTATGGGAATCTTGATACCGAAGCCTTACATTCATACTACTTACAACCTCCAATTGAAGTAGTTAATTATTTAAAGAGACCTATTGAATATAATTATGAGCGAAAACAAAACTTTAATACATTTAATTGTGGTCACCTATGTCAAAATTTTTTATTCAATAAATATAATTTGAAATAAAATAAACACAAATAGTTATATTTTTATATTTAAACATAAATACATAATTAAAATTTTATTAAATTTTTTCTTTTTGTTTCATACTATAATCGTTTGAATTCAGTTGTAAAATATATAAATATTAATAAATAAATATTATATTATTATATTGATAAATATATAATAAATATTATAAATATGTGGGAGGGGTTGTTATCGAAGCAGTCCACAAGTGTAACGGGACCGTTTTTCGATTCCCCTCCTTTCGTGTCTAAGTAGTTGATTGTTCAGTCCACCATTGGGATAGATCTACCAATCCCTGAGACACGCGCTAATATCAGCGTTTGCTCTGGACTTTAGTGATTTCTGGGAGTCAGATTGTAATTATCGACTTCCATTTTCATCACCGGTGTCCATAGTAATTGCTAGCATATGACATAGACTTAGGTGTCCACCCATATAGAATCGACAACTAATATGTATCGACCCGGTGGTTCTGAGTCTAACTCATGTGCTAACCAAAGCTAAAAAAAATAAAAATATAAAAAAATTAACAATCAATTTCCATTAACAAATTATCGTCAGCAGAATCATTTATAAATTGGTCTATACAATCAGGTGACCTTTGATTGTCTATATGATCGATTTCCATTAGAAAATCGTCATTGCTATCGTTTATAAATGATTCTTGATAATGCCCCCAAGCAAGGGTTTTTACACTATTATTGCACACGTATCTTTTGTTGTCTAAATAACTTAAAGATACCTTATTGATTAAAGACGTATATAAAACATGTAGTTTTGACTTAAAAGTATACATACTTCTATAATATACTTTCTTATTATACAGACAGTTTTTGTAATCTAATAAACTTAAATTTCTAGATACATTACTTTTTATACCCTTTGCTTTCTTGACTTCATTCATATCTTCCATTTTGTATGAGTACATTTTCGCTCTCAACCCCACAAATTCCTTCATTACCCTACCATTATTTTCATCCTTCATCATGCCTAATATTTTTTTATTTTTTTGTGGAATACCAAATTTATTATTCGCTTCATAATCTGATGTATCAAACTTTCCATCAATATCGTTTATTATATCTTTATAAAAATCATCAGTTTCGATTGTGTATATGAACGAATCGGTATCCATATAATTCAGCTCTGCTTTGATATTATATTTTGGTAGTATATAACCATAATGAAAGTTGTACATCTTCCACTTTGAAAGTTCTAGTATTGTAAATCCTAAATAAATTGGTTTATTATAAAACGAATAACTTCTGTTTAGCTCCACAGCTATCATATTTTCCTCAAATATGCTGAATGAATGAAATTCTGGTTTGGCAATAAGGACACGAGCACCCATTTTCCTACCCATGCTTTCCCACTCATTAACAATTTTAACATTCTTACGCTTGTCAACGTTTTCCATTGTTTTAACGTATACGGCATTATTTAATAATTTGAAGAAATTTTTTTCAAACGTGTTTTGGGCGTTAGTTCTATGTAAATTATTTAATGAAATATATGGCTTTAACCAAGCTGATTGCTTAAATTTCAAAATTCGATGAATTTTTACTAACTTTAAACCATGTTTTAAACATTGTTGTAAATTTTTATAATATATTACATATCCATATTTATTGTTTAAATCAACAATTAATTTCTTTTCTTTAGAATTTGGAGGATTTTTATTTTCGCTACAAAAAGGTAAATTATTATGAATATCATGAATTTGTAATGGATACAACAAATCAACTTCTAATATATATCCAGTAGCTGAGTCTTCTGGTATACTATCCAGACAAAAGTTTTCAATATCTGTTTCCCACTCAAAATTACCTTCTGGTAGCGCTTCAGACATTGCCCAACCATACAAATTATTTGCATCTAAATACATTAAATACTTAGATGGTAGATTCTCATTGTAATCATTCATGTATTTGTTGTTTGCAATAGAATGCCGGTGAGAGCACTGTACTATTCCTCCTCTTATCCCCTTTTGTATAAAATGAATCATTTCTATGTCTATCAACAACTCTAATTTAATATCTGTTATTTTTAACATCGCGTCCCAAGAAAGTCCTGGGGCTGTATAGTAATGACAGGGGTCTAATTTATAAATATTTTTGCTAATAAATCTAAAGTTTTCAAAAACATCTGTTAACAACAAAACATCAGTTTTCAAATACAATAATAAATAATCTTCTAAAGTTGAACAATCAAACGTGCTCCATACTTCTTTAGCATGGGCGTAATCTTCTTGAGAACAGTCTTCATCAGTTAATTTATTATAAAAGCCCTCTATATTCGGCAAAGAAGTTTCTTTAAGTTTTTCTATAGTATTTAAATAGCTGTATGGAAAGACACCTTTTCTAATAAGCAAATTAAATTTACTTTCGTTTTCTCCAAATATTGATTTTACTACTTTTAAATCTTGCTTAGCTAAATTTTCAACCAAATCATTTAAGCTTGCTGGTAAAAATCTATAGGAATCTAAAAATCGAATTTCAATGTTAGCACTATTCTCATCAGTTATAGTTTTAGAGAGAGATATATAAAGCTCTTTATTGAGTGGAATAATATTTATAGGGCCATCATTTATATTATTTAGCTCCTTCACAAATAAATGGCAGTCATAACCAGAAAAATTGTGGAAAATTACTGGAAAGAATTTTGGCACTTTGTAATTAAGATTACACAAACTGTGTGCAGCGCCTCTATATTTCCCACTCATATGACAATGATCCCTAACTTTTGAATCATCTAAAATAACTTTAGAACAAATGTGACATATATTGGTCGAATGGTAGTCTAAATTTTCTTCTTCTGTTAGGGGTAGCATGGGTTTTACTATAGATAAATAATTATTACTTAAATATTTTACGTCTTTAATTAAACTCTCTATAAACAGTGTAGGTGAATCTAAACCTTTAAAGCTACATAGCTTATTTAAATTGTCGTTAAAAGTACATTTAATGAAATATGATATAGCATAGGGCACATGTCTATCAACTAATGTTGTTGAAGAAATATCACCACACGGAATGCAAGTTTGAATATTTTCAAATATGCATTCCGAATCTGCGTATATTACGAACGGTACATCTATACTATTACTATAATTACTAAATTGTATTGTAGACTTATCTGCTTGTGGTGTATATGCAATTTGTTTTTTACAATGTTGCCTATGAATTTCTAATTGTTGTTCATGGTGAAAATTCTGTAGACAATCATCACATAGGATAATGCTTCCATGATGAGCTGTCTGTTGAGCTCTAATGAATCTGAAAAAATTACAAAATGGATGTATGAATAAATAAAAAATATTATAATAAAGAAAACTAAAAAGAAATTTATAATATTATTCGTAATCATAACACTTACCTTGATATATTTTTTATATAAACATAGTGTGAAACTATGTTTCCCTCAACTTTTTTCTGCATAAATAAAAGTTGGATATGTTTAGATTTTTTTCCTTTTGTTTTATAATAGGGTCCCACAATCAAGTCTTTTTCCATGTCATATCCAAAGACATTTACACTAATATTCGGATTATTAGTTTCAAAAATTTCTATATCTTTTATTTTTAGTGGGAAGCATAAGCCACTAAAATTTAAGCCAAAGCCGTTAAAGGAAATTAGTTGTTCATCAATGTTGACGCCATAACTGCTTGTTCTTTGAGAATTTCTATGGGTTGCTAAGGCTGATAGTATTGCCCATTTGAAGCAAAATTCATCATTGTTTTGTACATTTATGCATGCTTTTTTTAACTTTATTTTATTTGGGAGAGGAATGAAACTGTAACCTTTTAGTGGTTGGTATCTATTTAGGTTTATATGAAGTTTTAAAAAGTTGAACTAGAGTCCAACCACTATCCCGCTCTTGAAAATCTTCCATTTTTGTTAATATTCTTTGAATATTATAACAATATTCATCGGCAAACTCTTCTATATGGAAAATTTCCTTCATTTTCGTTTGAAAATGTTTCACCTCTATTGGGGTATTTTCTAAGTCATTTACATTGGGGCGAGCATATAATCCATATATCTCCATATTAAATTTAAGAGCATCATTAGCCTTTAAGAAATTGTCAACTTCTCTCTTTAACGGTTCCTCAGCTTCCTTCATAAGCATCTCCGGTAGAAGACATTCTTCATTACTATTTTCATATTCTAGTGTTATAAGCCTCTTTTTAAAAGCACTTTTTACTAGCTTTACAACACTTTTTTTTGAGTTCGAAGCATGAGATCTTTCATGCTCCCTGAAATTTTCCTCACTTTGAAAAGCTCTTTGACATTCTGAGCATTCTAGCTTGGTTGCTATTCTTTCCATAATATCACAATTTTTTTTGGAAATACACTAAAGATGTTTAAAAAATTAATTTTTTGTATAGTAAAACTATTTAACGGTCTATATCACAATGTCGATCGAATTCTTGTGTATTTGTAGTGATAAAAATTAATATTAAAATCATTTTTACTAACCTGTTATGAATTCGAATTATAAAACACAAATTAAAAGTTTTTTCTTTTTAAAAAGTCTTACTAAAACACAAATTTAAAATCTTACTAAAACACAAATATTTTTTTTTCTTTGGAAACAATCTTAATACATTGAATAATAAAAAAAACAAAAAATTTAAAGTTTTATAAATTTTTTCACGTCGAATAATTTCACAGAAATCTTACTATGTTGAATAATTTCACAGAACTAGAATTTTGTTCGAAAAAATAGCTGATTTTATACTTTTCTAGAGGCACTACTACATACACATATACTGTTAATCACCCTTGCTTAAAAATTTTTCTTAGGTAACAAAAGCGTCATAACACATTTCTGCGCTCATAAAATATTGCATTTAAACATTGAAGTAGAAAAAAAATGTGTGTCCTTCAATAAAATAGTTAATGCACCCACACACTACGACAAAAATAAGTGAAACCAAGCATACGCATGTCTTTCGTTCTTAAGAAATTTTCCTGAACGGATTTTAAAATTTTATTGCCTTTCCATACCCTTTTTTTGCTTAAGTAACAAACATACCATACCAGATTTATAGCCTCATAAATTATTGCATTTTAAAACATTGAAGTAGAAAAAAATGTGTGTCCTTCAATAAAAATAGTTAATGTACCCACACACTACGACAAAAAATAAGTGAAAGCAAGCATACGCATGTCTTTCGTTCTTAAGAAATTTTACTGAAACTGTGTCCTTCAATAAAAATAGTTAATGTACCCACACACTACGACAAAAAATAAGTGAAAGCAAGCATACGCATGTCTTTCGTTCTTAAGAAATTTTACTGAAACTGTGTCCTTCAATAAAAATAGTTAATGCACCCACACACTACGACAAAAATAAGTGAAAGCAAGCATACGCATGTCTTTCGTTCTTAAGAGTTTTTCCATACAAACAAATGTTTAAATTTTACTACCTTGTCATAGAAAGATTAAAAACAACAAATGAAATAAAATAGGAAATAATGCAGCATATTTTTGACCTTATTTCTTGCTCATGCATGTTTAACTTTTCAATTAATTTTGAATTGTTCTATACTTTTTCTTAAAATGCAAGCCTACGCATGTCTTAAAATGAAAAATAAATATATAAAGCGAATAAAATGCAAGTCTACGCATGTGCAAAAATAAATACATAATCGAGATTCATTTCACATTACCACATATGTACATTTATTGTTTTATAATATACAGATTTACAACATTACAAAACTAGTTTTGTTTATTAAAAAAATTAGCTGTAGTTTAGTTCGAATATTGCAGAACCATTTGGCGATTGTCGTCCTTTGTAAATAATTGTCCAAATTTTTTCATTCATATTGGCTAAGTAAGGATCCTCTCTGTTTAAATATTTAACCATTCTTTGAGGTAGATAAAACCATTTATTGTTCTCCAAATATGCTATGACTTTGGATCCATATTGTGTAACCTTCCACTCAAAATTTAAAATTTTTAATGGTTTATTTAAGGGAATATCATCAATTTTCGTGTACTCTGATTTTATTCCTTGGGCTATGTTAATTAACTGTTGATAGATCTAAAAGCAATCAAATAAAAACAATCATATAATATGTATAAATATTTGTATATTTTTTCTACAGCATCTATATAATAAATAAAAAATTTTTTATATATTATAAAACTGTATACTTACCATTTTGTTTAATGCGAAAAGCTGCTTTAACTTTTGTTTAATGTGATTTCAAGTAACTGTGAAGAACAATAATAAACAAAAAAATCTGAACGTTCTTTTATGTCGATTTGTGCTGGATAGTAACACTCTTATTTTAGGTTTTAATAAAAACTACTCAAATGAGAATCTCATTGACATGGTGCAAAAAAATATCTCATTTGAATTTCTCTTTATTTTAAAAGCATACACATGGAAAAATATATGAATGCGTGTGTAACAGAATGATCATATTTTTCTCATTATATGACTCAGTATCTCTATACGTGTATTTTCCCCATACGTGTATTTTTTCCATAAGGAGGCCAAATCTAGTGGGATTCTAATTGGTGTGCCAGAATGCCCATACGCGTATTTTTTCCATAAGGAGGCCAAATCTAGTGGGATTCTAATTGGTGTGCCAGAATGCACATACGTGTATTTTATCCATAAGGAGGCCAAATCTAATTAGATTCTAATTGGTGTGCCAGAATGCCCATACGTGTATTTTATCCATAAGGAGGCCAAATCTAATTAGATTCTAATTGGTGTGCCAGAATGCCCACAAATATACTACTTATATTTATTTTTCATTTTAAGACATGCGTAGGCTTGCATTTTAAGAAAAAGTATAGAACAATTCAAAATTAATTGAAAAGTTAAACATTCATGAGCAAGAAATAAGGTCAAAAATATGATGCATTATTTCCTATTTTATTTCATTTGTTGTTTTTAATCTTTCTATGAAAAGGTAGTAAAATTTAAACATTTGTTTGTATGGAAAAACTCTTAAGAACGAAAGACATGCGTATGCTTGCTTTCACTTATTTTTGTCGTAGTGTGTGGGTGCATTAACTATTTTTAATGAAGGACACACATTTTTTTTTTACTTCAATGTTTTAAAATGCAATAATTTATGAGGCCATAAATCTGGTATGGTATGTTTGTTACTTAAGCAAAAAAAAAGGGTATGGAAAGGCAATAAAATTTTAAAATCCGTTTCAGAAAAATTTCTTAAGAACGAAAGACATGCGTATGCTTGCTTTCACTTATTTTTGTCGTAGTGTGTGGGTGCATTAACTATTTTTATTAAAGGACACACATTTTTTTTCTACTTCAATGTTTTAAAATGCAATAATTTATGAGCCCATAAATGTGTTATGATGCTCTTGTTACCTAAGAAAAAATTGTATGGAAATTTTTCAAACAAGGGTGATTAACAGTATATGTGTATATAGTAGTGCCTCTAGAAAAGTATAAACTCAGCTATTTTTTCGAACAAAATTCTAGTTCTGTGAAATTATTCAACATAGTAAGATTTCTGTGAAAATATTCGACGTAAAAAGATTTGTAAAACTTTTAATTTGTGGTTTTTTATTATTCAATGTATTAAGATTGTTTCCAAAGAAAAGAAAAAAAAATTATATTTGTGTTTTAGTAAGACTTTTTAAAAAGAAAAAACTTTAAATTTGTGTTTTTGTAATTCTGATTCATAACAGGTTAGTAAAAATGATTTTAATATTAATTTTTATCACTACGAATACACAAGAATTTGATCGACATTGTGATATAGACTGTTAAATTAATTTTTTAAACATCTTTAGTGAATTTCCAAAAAAATTGTGATATTATGGAAAGAATAGCAACCAAGCTAGAATGCTCAGAATGTCAAAGAGCTTTTCAAAGTGAGGAAAATTTCAGGGAGCATGAAAGATCTCATGCTTCGAACTCAAAAAAAAGTGTTGTAAAGCTAGTAAAAAGTGCTTTTAAAAAGAGGATTATAACACTAGAATATGAAAATAGTAATGAAGAATGTCTTCTACCGGAGATGCTTATGAAAGAAGCTGAGGAACCGTTAAAGAGAGAAGTTGACAACTTCTTAAAGGCTAATGATGCTCTTAAATTTAATATGGAGATATATGGATTATATGCTCGCCCCAATGTAAATGACTTAGAAAATACCCCAATAGAGGTGAAACATTTTCAAACGAAAATGAAGGAAATTTTCCATATAGAAGAGTTTGCCGATGAATATGGTTATAATATTCAAAGAATATTAACAAAAATGGAAGACTTTCAAGAGCGGGATAGTGGTTGGACTCTAGTTCAACTTTTAAAACTTCATATAAACCTAAATAGATACCAACCACTAAAAGGTTCCAGTTTCATTCCTCTCCCAAATAAAATAAAGTTAAAAAAAGCATGCATAAATGTACAAAACAATGATGAATTTTGCTTCAAATGGGCAATACTATCAGCCTTAGCAACCCATAGAAATTCTCAAAGAACAAGCAGTTATGGCGTCAACATTGATGAACAACAAATTTTCTTTAACGGCTTGTGCTTAAATTTTAGTGGCTTATGCTTCCCACTAAAAATAAAAGATATAGAAATTTTTGAAACTAATAATCCGAATGTTAGTGTAAATGTCTTTGGATATGACATGGAAAAAGACTTGATTGTGGGACCCTATTATAAAACAAAAGGAAAAAAATCCAAACATATCCAACTTTTATTTATGCAGAAAAAAGTTGAGGGAAACATAGTTTCACACTATGTTTATATAAAAAATATATCATGATTACGAATAAAATTATAAATTACTTTTTAGTTTTCTTTATTATACTATTTTTTATTTATTCATACATCCATTTTGTAATTTTTTTAGATTCATTAGAGCTCAACAGTCAGCTCATCTATTTTTTTATTTATTCATACATCCATTTTGTATTTTTTTCAGATTCATTAGAGCTCAACAGTCAGCTCATCATGGAAGCATTATCCTATGTGATGACTGTCTACAGAATTTTCACCATGAACAACAATTAGCAATTCATAGGCAACATTGTAAAAAACAAATTGCATATACACCACAAGAAGAAAAGTCTACAATACAATTTAGTAATTATAGTAATAGTATAGATGTACCGTTCGTAATATACGCAGATTCGGAATGCATATTTGAAAATGTTCAAACTTGCATTCCGTGTGGTGATATTTCTTCAACAACATTAGTTGATAGACATGTCCCCTATGCTATATCATATTTCATTAAATGTACTTTCAACGACAATTTAAATAAGCTATGTAGCTTTAAAGGTTTAGATTCACCTACACTGTTTATAGAGAGTTTAATTAAAGACGTAAAATATTTAAGTAATAATTATTTATCTATAGTAAAACCCATGCTACCCCTAACAGAAGAAGAAAATTTAGATTACCATTCGACCAATATATGTCACATTTGTTCTAAAGTTATTTTAGGTGATTCAAAAGTTAGGGATTATTGTCATATGAGTGGGAAATACAGAGGCGCTGCACATAGTTTGTGTAATCTTAATTACAAAGTTCCAAAATTCTTTCCAGTAATTTTCCACAATTTTTCTGGTTATGACTGCCATTTATTTGTGAAGGAGCTAAATAATATAAATGATGGCCCTATAAATATTATTCCACTCAATAAAGAGCTTTATATATCTCTCTCTAAAACTATAACTGATGAGAATAGTGCTAACATTGAAATTCGATTTTTAGATTCCTATAGATTTTTACCAGCAAGCTTAAATGATTTGGTTGAAAATTTAGCTAAGCAAGATTTAAAAGTAGTAAAATCAATATTTGGAGAAAACGAAAGTAAATTTAATTTGCTTATTAGAAAAAGTGTCTTTCCATACAGCTATTTAAATACTATAGAAAAACTTAAAGAAACTTCTTTGCCGAATATAGAGAGCTTTTATAATAAATTAACTGATGAAGACTGTTCTCAAGAAGATTACGCCCATGCTAAAGAAGTATGGAGTACGTTTGAGTGTGCAACTTTAGAAGATTATTTATTATTGTATTTGAAAACTGATGTTTTGTTGTTAACAGATGTTTTTGAAAACTTTAGATTTATTAGCAAAAATATTTATAAATTAGACCCCTGTCATTACTATACAGCCCCAGGACTTTCTTGGGACGCGATGTTAAAAATAACAGATATTAAATTAGAGTTGTTGATAGACATAGAAATGATTCATTTTATACAAAAGGGGATACGAGGAGGAATAGTACAGTGCTCTCAACGGCATTCTATTGCAAACAACAAATACATGAATGATTACAATGAGAATCTACCATCTAAGTATTTAATGTATTTAGATGCAAATAATTTGTATGGTTGGGCAATGTCTGAAGCGCTACCAGAAGGTAATTTTGAGTGGGAAACAGATATTGAAAACTTTTGTCTGGATAGTATACCAGAAGACTCAGCTACTGGATATATATTAGAAGTTGATTTGTTGTATCCATTACAAATTCATGATATTCATAATAATTTACCTTTTTGTAGCGAAAATAAAAATCCTCCAAATTCTAAAGAAAAGAAATTAATTGTTGATTTAAATAATAAATATGGATATGTAATATATTATAAAAATTTACAACAATGTTTAAAACATGGTTTAAAGTTAGTAAAAATTCATCGAATTTTGAAATTTAAGCAATCAGCCTGGTTAAAGCCATATATTTCATTAAATAATTTACATAGAACTAACGCCCAAAACACGTTTGAAAAAATTTCTTCAAATTATTAAATAATGCCGTATACGGTAAAACAATGGAAAACGTTGACAAGCGTAAGAATGTTAAAATTGTAAATGAGTGGGAAAGTGTCGGTAGGAAAATGGGTGCTCGTGTCCTTATTGCCAAACCAGAATTTCATTCATTCAGCATATTTGAGGAAAATATGATAGCTGTGGAGCTAAACAGAAGTTATTCGTTTTATAATAAACCAATTTATTTAGGATTTACAATACTAGAACTTTCAAAGTGGAAGATGTACAACTTTCATTATGGTTATATACTACCAAAATATAATATCAAAGCAGAGCTGAATTATATGGATACCGATTCGTTCATATACACAATCGAAACTGATGATTTTTATAAAGATATAATAAACGATATTGATGCAAAGTTTGATACATCAGATTATGAAGCGAATAATAAATATGGTATTCCACAAAAAAATAAAAAAAATATTAGGTATGATGAAGGATGAAAATAATGGTAGGGTAATGAAGGAATTTGTGGGGTTGAGAGCGAAAATGTACTCATACAAAATGGAAGATATGAATGAAGTCAAGAAAGCAAAGGGTATAAAAAGTAATGTATCTAGAAATTTAAGTTTATTAGATTACAAAAACTGTCTGTATAATAAGAAAGTCTATTATAGAAGTATGTATACTTTTAAGTCAAAACTACATGTTTTATATACGTATTTAATAAATAAGGTATCTTTAAGTTATTTAGACAACAAAAGATACGTGTGCAATAATAGTGTAAAACCCTGGCTTGGGGGCATTATCAAGAATCATTTATAAACGATAGCAATGACGATTTTCTAATGGAAATCGATCATATAGACAATCAAAGGTCACCTGATTGTATAGACCAATTTATAAATGATTCTGCTGACGATAATTCGTTAATGGAAATTGATTGTTAATTTTGTTATATTTTTTATTTTTTTTTAGCTTTGGTTAGCACATGAGTTAGACTCAGAACCACCGGGTCGATACATATTAGTTGTAGAGTCTATATGGGTGGATACCTCAGTCTATGTCATATGCTAGCAATTACTATGGACACCGGTGATGAAAATGGAAGTCGATAATTACAATTTGACTCCCAGAAATTACTAAAGTCCAGAGCAAACGCTGATATTAGCGCGTGTCTCAGGGATTGGTAGATCTATCACAATGGTGGACTGAACAATCAACTACTGAGACACGAAAGGAGGGGATTCTAAAAAGGGTCCCGTTACAGTTGTGGACTGCTTCGATAACAACCCCTCCCACATATGTATAATATTTATTATATATTTATCAATATAATAATATAATATAATATTTATTTATTAATATTTATATATTTTACAACCGAATTCAAACGAGTATAGTATGAAACAAAAAGAAAAAATTTAATAAAATTTTAATTATGTATTTATGTTTAAATATAAAAATATAACTATTTGTGTTTTATTTATTTCAAATTATATTTATTGAATAAAATATTTAGACATAGGTGACCACAATTAAATGTATTAAAGTTTTGTTTTCGCTCATAATTATATTCAATAGGTCTTTTTAAATAATTAACTACTTCAATTGGAGGTTGTAAGTTTCCAAAGCTATCAAAATATTCTTTATAGTTGCTATTTTTATAATAATCTACCCAATGAGTTCCAGGACCCTGAAAATTATCTAAATTAACAATACCACATTCTTTAAGTAATGGTTTTTTGGGTAAACGGTCACGCATAAAAACTCCTCTAAATTTACATAGTTGTTTACCATATTTCATCAAATCTATATCAGTTAATGGTCGATTGGGTAGCTTATCTAAAAGTTTTTTGGAGCTGGCTTATAGTACAGACCATATCCAGATCTATATGGTTTAAGATATAGACCTCTTCCCATAGCAATTGATTCCATGTGTTTATTATGTCGAGTAGCCTCTGCTAGTTGTTCTTTTCCATTTTTTATATCATTAACAGCCTTAATAATAGCTGACCCACCTGTAGTCAAACCTCCAAGTGCTGACAAAGCTGTTAGGATTGGAATAATTGGAAGAAATCCACCAATTTTCGGCATTGGTATAACTCTCGGTATAGCAATATTAGCTCTCTTCTTCCCTTTAAAGTTTGAAGTAACGGCTTTTCGTGCAATTTTAACAGCGGCATTTAAATTGTTTGGTTTTTCGTTTCTCAAGAGCTTTAGAGTATTTTTAACAGTTGTTGAAAACAATTTTTTATCACATGCTTTTCTCTTTTTACATTTTTTCTTCTGTGATTTTCTGGATTTACGAGTTTTGATATGATTCATGCCTAACCCCAACTTAACTTTTGATTTCATAGTGTTTGTTACGAGCCAAGCGTGTGCTCGTTCTTTGAAATCACTATCTTTAGATTGTACTCGTTTCCAAGCTTTTTCAACCAATATTTGATCGGCTTTATGTCTTTTGTTAATATCGTTTGTCTGTGAATATGCAATATCGTGTTCCCTACAAGCTGCGTCTAACAAATTTAGCCCTTTATCACCCCTCGCTAAACGTTTTTCAAGTTTTGTTCCAGGACCACAAAACTGATAACCAGGTAAATGCAGTTCAACAGGTAATTTATTTATTAAGTTGTTTACAAAACCACTTCCAAAATTATACTGATTATTTTTAACTCCTTTGCTATAGTTTATACTCATTTTTTCTTTTAATTATATATAATATACGTTTAATATGATTGACACTAAAAATTTAAATGATTAGGTTTTGTTATATAACAGGAAATTTATATCAAAACCCATTTAGTTATCAAAATGAGACTAGTAAAGCAAGCTAAGCAAATTGTAATAACAAATGCTGATGAAGCTCAAGACAAGAAATCTAAAATTAAACATAGTACACTTTTACCAAATTCAATACGAGCATTAATTGTGGGTCCCTCAAATTGTGGTAAAACTAATGTTATGATTAGTTTAATAGAAAGTCCCAACGGTCTTAGTTTCAAAAACATTTACATATATTCAAAATCTTTGTATCAACCAAAATATTGTTATCTAAAGAAATTGATAGACCCAATAAACGGAATAAATATTTTTACATTTGCGGAAAATGAGCAAGTTCTAAGTCCGACTGAAGCTATCCCTCATTCAATAATAATCTTTGATGATGTTATATGTGGAAAACAGGGGGCTACTATACAGCCCCAGGACTTTCTTGGGACGCGATGTTAAAAATAACAGATATTAAATTAGAGTTGTTGATAGACATAGAAATGATTCATTTTATACAAAAGGGGATACGAGGAGGAATAGTACAGTGCTCTCAACGGCATTCTATTGCAAACAACAAATACATGAATGATTACAATGAGAATCTACCATCTAAGTATTTAATGTATTTAGATGCAAATAATTTGTATGGTTGGGCAATGTCTGAAGCGCTACCAGAAGGTAATTTTGAGTGGGAAACAGATATTGAAAACTTTTGTCTGGATAGTATACCAGAAGACTCAGCTACTGGATATATATTAGAAGTTGATTTGTTGTATCCATTACAAATTCATGATATTCATAATAATTTACCTTTTTGTAGCGAAAATAAAAATCCTCCAAATTCTAAAGAAAAGAAATTAATTGTTGATTTAAATAATAAATATGGATATGTAATATATTATAAAAATTTACAACAATGTTTAAAACATGGTTTAAAGTTAGTAAAAATTCATCGAATTTTGAAATTTAAGCAATCAGCCTGGTTAAAGCCATATATTTCATTAAATAATTTACATAGAACTAACGCCCAAAACACGTTTGAAAAAATTTCTTCAAATTATTAAATAATGCCGTATACGGTAAAACAATGGAAAACGTTGACAAGCGTAAGAATGTTAAAATTGTAAATGAGTGGGAAAGTGTCGGTAGGAAAATGGGTGCTCGTGTCCTTATTGCCAAACCAGAATTTCATTCATTCAGCATATTTGAGGAAAATATGATAGCTGTGGAGCTAAACAGAAGTTATTCGTTTTATAATAAACCAATTTATTTAGGATTTACAATACTAGAACTTTCAAAGTGGAAGATGTACAACTTTCATTATGGTTATATACTACCAAAATATAATATCAAAGCAGAGCTGAATTATATGGATACCGATTCGTTCATATACACAATCGAAACTGATGATTTTTATAAAGATATAATAAACGATATTGATGCAAAGTTTGATACATCAGATTATGAAGCGAATAATAAATATGGTATTCCACAAAAAAATAAAAAAAATATTAGGTATGATGAAGGATGAAAATAATGGTAGGGTAATGAAGGAATTTGTGGGGTTGAGAGCGAAAATGTACTCATACAAAATGGAAGATATGAATGAAGTCAAGAAAGCAAAGGGTATAAAAAGTAATGTATCTAGAAATTTAAGTTTATTAGATTACAAAAACTGTCTGTATAATAAGAAAGTCTATTATAGAAGTATGTATACTTTTAAGTCAAAACTACATGTTTTATATACGTATTTAATAAATAAGGTATCTTTAAGTTATTTAGACAACAAAAGATACGTGTGCAATAATAGTGTAAAACCCTGGCTTGGGGGCATTATCAAGAATCATTTATAAACGATAGCAATGACGATTTTCTAATGGAAATCGATCATATAGACAATCAAAGGTCACCTGATTGTATAGACCAATTTATAAATGATTCTGCTGACGATAATTCGTTAATGGAAATTGATTGTTAATTTTGTTATATTTTTTATTTTTTTTTAGCTTTGGTTAGCACATGAGTTAGACTCAGAACCACCGGGTCGATACATATTAGTTGTAGAGTCTATATGGGTGGATACCTCAGTCTATGTCATATGCTAGCAATTACTATGGACACCGGTGATGAAAATGGAAGTCGATAATTACAATTTGACTCCCAGAAATTACTAAAGTCCAGAGCAAACGCTGATATTAGCGCGTGTCTCAGGGATTGGTAGATCTATCACAATGGTGGACTGAACAATCAACTACTGAGACACGAAAGGAGGGGATTCTAAAAAGGGTCCCGTTACAGTTGTGGACTGCTTCGATAACAACCCCTCCCACATATGTATAATATTTATTATATATTTATCAATATAATAATATAATATAATATTTATTAATATTTATATATTTTACAACCGAATTCAAACGAGTATAGTATGAAACAAAAAGAAAAAATTTAATAAAATTTTAATTATGTATTTATGTTTAAATATAAAAATATAACTATTTGTGTTTTATTTATTTCAAATTATATTTATTGAATAAAATATTTAGACATAGGTGACCACAATTAAATGTATTAAAGTTTTGTTTTCGCTCATAATTATATTCAATAGGTCTTTTTAAATAATTAACTACTTCAATTGGAGGTTGTAAGTTTCCAAAGCTATCAAAATATTCTTTATAGTTGCTATTTTTATAATAATCTACCCAATGAGTTCCAGGACCCTGAAAATTATCTAAATTAACAATACCACATTCTTTAAGTAATGGTTTTTTGGGTAAACGGTCACGCATAAAAACTCCTCTAAATTTACATAGTTGTTTACCATATTTCATCAAATCTATATCAGTTAATGGTCGATTGGGTAGCTTATCTAAAAGTTTTTTGGAGCTGGCTTATAGTACAGACCATATCCAGATCTATATGGTTTAAGATATAGACCTCTTCCCATAGCAATTGATTCCATGTGTTTATTATGTCGAGTAGCCTCTGCTAGTTGTTCTTTTCCATTTTTTATATCATTAACAGCCTTAATAATAGCTGACCCACCTGTAGTCAAACCTCCAAGTGCTGACAAAGCTGTTAGGATTGGAATAATTGGAAGAAATCCACCAATTTTCGGCATTGGTATAACTCTCGGTATAGCAATATTAGCTCTCTTCTTCCCTTTAAAGTTTGAAGTAACGGCTTTTCGTGCAATTTTAACAGCGGCATTTAAATTGTTTGGTTTTTCGTTTCTCAAGAGCTTTAGAGTATTTTTAACAGTTGTTGAAAACAATTTTTTATCACATGCTTTTCTCTTTTTACATTTTTTCTTCTGTGATTTTCTGGATTTACGAGTTTTGATATGATTCATGCCTAACCCCAACTTAACTTTTGATTTCATAGTGTTTGTTACGAGCCAAGCGTGTGCTCGTTCTTTGAAATCACTATCTTTAGATTGTACTCGTTTCCAAGCTTTTTCAACCAATATTTGATCGGCTTTATGTCTTTTGTTAATATCGTTTGTCTGTGAATATGCAATATCGTGTTCCCTACAAGCTGCGTCTAACAAATTTAGCCCTTTATCACCCCTCGCTAAACGTTTTTCAAGTTTTGTTCCAGGACCACAAAACTGATAACCAGGTAAATGCAGTTCAACAGGTAATTTATTTATTAAGTTGTTTACAAAACCACTTCCAAAATTATACTGATTATTTTTAACTCCTTTGCTATAGTTTATACTCATTTTTTCTTTTAATTATATATAATATACGTTTAATATGATTGACACTAAAAATTTAAATGATTAGGTTTTGTTATATAACAGGAAATTTATATCAAAACCCATTTAGTTATCAAAATGAGACTAGTAAAGCAAGCTAAGCAAATTGTAATAACAAATGCTGATGAAGCTCAAGACAAGAAATCTAAAATTAAACATAGTACACTTTTACCAAATTCAATACGAGCATTAATTGTGGGTCCCTCAAATTGTGGTAAAACTAATGTTATGATTAGTTTAATAGAAAGTCCCAACGGTCTTAGTTTCAAAAACATTTACATATATTCAAAATCTTTGTATCAACCAAAATATTGTTATCTAAAGAAATTGATAGACCCAATAAACGGAATAAATATTTTTACATTTGCGGAAAATGAGCAAGTTCTAAGTCCGACTGAAGCTATCCCTCATTCAATAATAATCTTTGATGATGTTATATGTGGAAAACAGGGGGCTATAAGAGATTACTTTTGCATGGGTAGACATAAGAATATAGATTGTTTTTATTTATGTCAAACATATACGAAAATTCCCAAAAATCTTATTCGGGATAATGCGAATATGATAATAATATTTAAACAGGACGATATGAATTTGCGTCATATATATAATGATCATATTATTGGAGATATGTGATTTAAAGAATTTACGGATATATGTAGGGAGTGTTGGAAAGATAAATATGGATTCATGGTTGTGAATAAGGACGATTTGATAAATAAAGGGCGATATAGGAAAGGTTTTGATGAATTCATACAACTGTAAGGAAGATATATAAATCACTTCATGAATAGTTAGAAAAGCAGTTCACAATAATATATGGAGTAGTTAACAAATATATACATAACAGTTTATAATCAGATAAAAAGCAGGTCGATAGCAGATAGAAAGCAGTTCATATAAAACAGTTCACAATCAGATATAAAGCAGTTCGACATCAGATATAAGCCCGATTGATTTCAGATATAAATCAGATCGCTATGAGTAATAATAAAATATTAAAAGATATTGTTAATACAAGGGCGATTTTAAAGGAAAAACTAAAAAATATTAAATTAAATGAAGTAGAGAGACTTAATTTATTGGAAGATACATTTACACCTATAACAAAACCTTTGAAAAAGATTATTAAAAAAATTGATGATTATCAATCAGACAATTTATTAGATGATACATTTAAATCTCTAACGAAACCTTTAAATACAAAAAATGAAAAAATTGCTGATTACCAATCAGATGATTTATTGCACGAGTCATTCAAAGATATAATAAAACCTTCAAATAAGAAAATTGAAAAAATTTATGATTATCAATCAGATGATTTTCAGTCAAATGATGATGACATAACAGATTCACAACTTCCATCACTACCATCCGATAATAGCTCTGATAATTATGACGATGCTGTAGCTTTTGATCAAGAAGCGTTAAATGGTAGTAAAAAATCGTCACTAGCGGAAAATATAGAATTGCTCCTGACTAACAAAACGATAGATAAAGTTTATGGTTTCAACATAGATGAAAGTGGAAAATGGCGCTATGCAAATAATGTGCTAAATTTTAATGTGGATAACTCAATTCAAATAGGGAATTTAACGTGGAAAATGACTCCAGGATTATTTGAATTATTATTTCATTCAAAACCCCTACATTACAATAAAAATGATTTAAAAAAATATAAAGAAATTTTAATAAGTACAAATGCACATAAACGACAATATCAATCAAAAGCTCAAATTAAAGGTACACGAGCGTTCAAATATGTTCGCATAATAAAAAATTTATTTAATACTAAAACAAATGTTGTTACGAAAGGTAGTGGATTATCGCTAAAATCTGTAGACAATCGTAAGCCTAGCTATATGCGTTTACTTATTTCATCGGAAAGTGCTGGTCATAATAATCACAGAAATGAAATAATTTCCATCATTGAAGAATTAAGAGAAGCTAACATAATATATTAAAAATGAGTTATATAAATAAATTTGGTGAAAGTTCAATTAAGCATAATCTAAATAACTCGAAGTTAAGGATATCCCAACATAATTTAGAAATCAATAACATAACAAAAGATATAGAAAAGATATATACTACTATAAAGATTCTAAAGGATCAGTTCCATGATATAAATATGAACCTCTCCAATAAAATCGAAAATAGACTAAATGAGATTGAAGCCTATATTTTTAAATGGATTAGCATAGAAGAACTTAAAAATGAATATGACTCACAATTAAATATTATTAGGAGTGATATAAAAATATTACGAGAACACATAAAATAAATATTGATGAAGATGTTGCACTTATTGAAAAAGCTGTGAAGGGTCAAATATACTCTTCAAATAAAGACTTTATAAAAAATATAGAAGAAGATTTAATAAAATTGATGATTTTATTTTTAAACGGATTGATAAAAACACTAATGTGGATGATGTGAAAAACGAAAACTTGAATGGCCTAAAATTAAGACGGCTAAGTAAACAAAACTTTATAAGATATATATATGAGAATGACATAGAAAAAATAATCATATACAAAATGAACGAGGATAAAAGAGAAATAGTTAATGAACTACACAAACAAGCGCGAAAAAATTTTAAAAGAAGACGAGTTATAATGAAAGGAATTGATGATTTATGGCAAGCTGATTTGGTTGAAATGGGGAATTATGCGTTATATAATAATGGATATCGTTATCTTCTAACAGTAATAGATACCTTCTCAAAAAAAGCTTGGGTTGCAGCAGTAAAAAATAAAACTGCACTGAGTGTAGCGTATGCTATGAGGAGTATTTTCACTAATAACAATCGAAAACCAAGAAATTTACAAACAGATGATGGTAAAGAATTTTTCAATAATCAGTTTCATTAACTAATGCAATCAAACAAAATTAATCACTACTCAACATATAGTGTTCTAAAGGCATCCATAGTAGAACGATTTAATAGAACTTTAAAAGGAATGATGTGGAAAGAGTTTAGCTATCGGGGTTCATATAAATGGATAACCATATATCAACACCTTGTTGACAAATATAATAACACATATCACAGAACAATAAAAATGTCACCTAATGAAGTGAATTCTTCAAAAGAAAAATTGTTATTGGATACCGTTTACAACAATATTTAAAAAACCAAAGTTTAAAGTGAATGATAATGTTCGAATAAGTAAATATAAGCATACATTTGAAAAAGGTTACACACCAAATTGGACTACAGAAATATTTAAAATTAAAACTATAAAAAATACAAACCCTAATACTTATATATTACAAGACTATCAAGGCCATGAAATTAAAGGTGGTTTTTACGAGCCCGAGCTAATGAGAACTTCATTTCCAGCCACATATTTAGTAGAAAAAGTTTTAAAACGAAAAAGGAATAAGGTTTATGTAAAATGGCTAGGATTTTCATCAGAACACAACTCTTGGATTAATATAAGCAATGATTTATAAAAATCATAACAGATGTTATTAATAATTCATTCATTCATCAGTCTTTAAAATGTTAATAACACTCACATTAGACGGAAACTCTTCATATCTTGTTGCAAACTATTTTCCACCGATGGAACTAAATGAAAATTATGTTTGTGGCTTAATAAGCTTTGACACATATCATTCAATTCCGAATGTTGATGTAGAAAACAATTTATTTCATATTGGCAATAATGAAATAGAAATTCCTGTTGGATCGTATGAATTAGCTGACATAGCTGAATTACTAAGAAAGAAATATTATAATCTGAATGAGAAAGGAACCCTTGACATACAAGCAAATTATAATACATTACAAACATACATCAAAAGCACAACTGATTCCATTTATTTCAATAAAAAGAACTCTATCGGCTCCTTATTGGGCTTTAGCGAAAGAGTATTAGAACCAGATATTGATCATTACTCGGATAAAACAATAGATATAACAAAAATAAATACAATAATCGTTGAATGTAATATTGTAAGCGGATCATATATAAATAACATGTCTGCACATATTTTACATCAGTTCTCACTTAACGTTAGCCAAGGATATAAAATAACAGAGGCGCCATCGAATGTGATATATTTACCCGTGAATTCAAAATCAGTTAATAGTCTTGTTTTGAAAGTCGTCGATCAAAACGGAAATTTAATTAACTTTCGCGGTGAAAAAATAACAATAAGATTACATTTAAAGCCAATGAGAGAATGATTATATTTAATAAAAGTGAGTTGCAAAATAAGTCCGACTTCATTCTAGCATCAACAACAACGAAATACAAATCAGAAAAGTCATCGCGCTGTGAAAGTCAATCAGAAAAGTATAAAAGAAAAATTGAAGGTATTAAGCCTGAACTAAGTAACACTCTTAGTGAAGTTAATAAAAAGTTTTTAATAAATTTGGGATTTATATTAAAAAAATAGAGCTAATCATATAGCTATCGAGCCTGAAAAATTCTATAAAATGAGTAATATTATTAATATTTTACAAAAACCACATTTGGATAGTTCAATTATAAAAAAGGAGTATCACAGCTACACATCATATCTACAGTCATTCAAAAATAATGATGAAATTCGTATCACAATTCAAAATCAAGATTTATATGTTTTACCAAGCGAAAGTCTTCTATACATTGAAGGGCTTGCAACAAAGGAAGATTCAACAGCTTCCACATCTATACGTCTCTTAAACAATTGTATTGCACATCTGTTTGACGAAATTCGATATGAAATCAATGGTGTAGAAATTGATCGTACACGTCATTTGGGTATTGCAACAGAATTAAAAAACTTTGTGTCGCTGAATAAGTCAGAAAGTGATAATCTAGTAAATGCAGGATGGTCGCCACTTAATAATGATGATCTTACACTTGTAGACGGTTATTTCAATTTCTGTATGCCACTAAAATTCTTACTTGGATTTGCTGAAGATTTTAATAAAATAATAGTTAATTCTAAACATGAATTGATTCTTTTGCGATCTAAAGATGATAAACAAGTTTTAAAATCTAATGTATCAACCGAAAAAACTAAGTTGTCTATTTTAAACATTTCTTGGAAAATACCACACATTCAACTTGCTGACGCTTACAAATTGCAGATGTTTAAAACAATTAACAATCGCCATCCTTTAAATATATCTTTCAGAAGTTGGGATATGTATTACTACCCGTCACTTCCAGAAAGTACAACGGTTTTATGGAATGTTAAGTTAGCCAGCGAAAACGAAAGACCACGTTTCCCACTTTTGGGTCTTCGAAACAGTGCCAACAAATTTCAGCATTGTGATTTGACAGATATAAAAGTACATCTTAACTCTGATACATATCCCTATGATGATCTAAACCTAAAATTTGATAGAAATCGTTTTGCCATACTATATGATATATATTTAAAGTTTCAATCAACTTAATATTCACGCGATCCTCAACCACTATTAACAAGAGAAAATTTTAAAGCTTTGGCTCCAATAGTTGTATTGGATGTAACACATCAAAATGAATCAATCAAAACTGGACCAATCGACATACGGATTGAAATAAAAACCTTAAAAAATATCCCCGCTAATATGTCTGCTTATTGCTTAATTATACATGATAAAATGTTTGAATATATCCCCCTCACAAATGAAATAAGAAAACTATTGTAGATATAAATAAATTTATAAAAATTTTATAAATATCTAATCTAACATCATTAAGGTTTATTCACAAACACTTTGTCTACATATGTAGTCATTCTCATTAACAAGGATGATTCTAAAAGATATGTACGATTTCTTAAAACGGTGTTCCCATATTATTTCCGATGAAGATAAATATAAGCTCATGACTATTCAATCACATCTAGAAGGGACAAATAATTTGAAAACAACGATAAATAAACATGGAGAGCATTATGACAATTGCTGTTGGTCTAATGAAAATGAGACATGTGGACCAGATACCTGTTCATGTGTACAACATAGGATACGTAATACTGAAATAGAGAAAGAAGCAACCACACTTATGAAATTTTATTACAACATATATAATATTAGCAAATGTAAAAATTGTAATTTTCAAAAAATCTAATTAATAAAAAAGAGAAATAATAAAATTTAGTGAAAGACATACATTTTAATTTTTACATATTTTTTTATTTATTCAATTATAAGTTTTTCTAGACTAGTGGAATTTTATTTACTGCCTCCATTAATACATCATCTTGGCCATCATATAGGGCCAAGTATGATGCTACATCAAATGGAGGCAGCATAATTATTTCACTAATGTGAATAATTTGTTTCGATAATTTAATATTTAGAGAGATATCATCATCTCCATCGAGATGATGATGATATGTTTCTGATGTTGTGGCTTCTGATGATATTGTTGGTGTTGTTTCTGTCGATGTTTTTGTTGCTGATGCTGCTGCTTCTGCTGATGATATTGCTGTTCTTGTTGCTGCTGATATCGTTGTTGTTTCTGATATTGCTGTTTCAGATGATGTTATTGGTGTTGCTTTTGCTGATGTAGTTGTTGCTTCTGATGATATTATTATTCCTGCTTCTGATTCTGCTTTTTTTAAATTAGCCTTCATAACATTATGGTACAGCGGAGTGTTCCATATAGGCTTTCTTAATACAACGTTGTGTTGTTTTAAATAGTGTCTTTTTTTGTTCCACCATGTGGAAATCTAATTAATTTACATATTTCGCAAATATATTTTTTACATTCCATGTTTAAAGTTTTATAAATCTTTTTACGTCGAATAATTTCACATAAATCTTACTATGTTGAATAATTTCACAGAACTAGAATTTTGTTCGAAAAAATAGCTGATTTTATACTTTTCTAGAGGCACTACTACATACACATATACTGTTAATCACCCTTGTTTGAAAAATTTCCATACAATTTTTTCTTAGGTAACAAAAGCATCATAACACATTTATGGGCTCATAAATTATTGCATTT
Source organism: Gymnocheta viridis (assembly GCA_956483585.1). NCBI lineage: Eukaryota > Metazoa > Arthropoda > Insecta > Diptera > Tachinidae > Gymnocheta > Gymnocheta viridis. The sequence continues at coordinate 24,561 of CATQFJ010000090.1, forward strand.
TAAAACATTGAAGTAGAAAAAAATGTGTGTCCTTTAATAAAAATAGTTATTGCACCCACACACTACGACAAAAATAAGTGAAAGCAAGCATACGCATGTCTTTCGTTCTTAAGAAATTTTTCTGAAACGGATTTTAAAATTTTATTGCCTTTCCATACCCTTTTTTTTGCTTAAGTAACAAACATACCATACCAGATTTATGGCCTCATAAATTATTGCATTTTAAAACATTGAAGTAGAAAAAAATGTGTGTCCTTCATTAAAAATAGTTAATGCACCCACACACTACGATAAAAATAAGTGAAAGCAAGCATACGCATGTCTTTCGTTCTTAAGAGTTTTTCTGAAACGGATTTTAAAATTATATTGCCTTTCATTACCCTTTTTTTTGCTTAAGTAACAAACATACCATACCAGATTTATGGCCTCATTAATTATTGCATTTTAAAACATTGAAGTAGAAAAAAATGTGTGTCCTTCAATAAAAATAGTTAATGCACCCACACACTACGACAAAAATACGTGAAAGCAAGCATACGCATGTCTTTCGTTCTTAAGAGTTTTGCCATACAAACAAATGTTTAAATTTTACTACCTTTTCATAGAAAGATTAAAAACAACAAATGAAATAAAATAGGAAATAATGCAGCATATTTTTGACCTTATTTCTTGCTCATGAATGTTTAACTTTTAAATTAATTTTGAATTGTTCTATACTTTTTCTTAAAATGCAAGCCTACGCATGTCTTAAAATGAAAAATAAATATATAAAGCGAATAAAATGTAAGTCTACGCATGTGCAAAAATAAATAGATAATCGAGATTCATTTCACATTACCACATATGTACATTTATTGTTTTATAATATACAGATTTACAACATTACAAAACTAGTGATGTTTATTAAAAAAATTAGCTGTAGTTTAGTTCGGATATTGCAGAACCATTTGGCGATTGTCGTCCTTTGTAAATAATTGTCCAAATTTTTTCATTCATATTGGCTAAGTAAGGATCCTCTCTGTTTAAATATTTAACCATTCTTTGAGGTAGATAAAACCATTTATTGTTCATCAAATATGCTATGACTTTGGATCCATATTGTGTAACCTTCCACTCAAAATTTAAAATTTTTAATGGTTCATTTAAGGGAATATCATCAATTTTCGTGTACTCTGATTTTATTCCTTGGGCTATGTTAATTAACTGTTGATAGATCTAAAAGCAATCAAATAAAAACAATCATATAATATGTATAAATATTTGTATATTTTTTCTACAGCATCAATATAATAAATAAAAAATTTTTTATATATTATAAAACTGTATACTTACCATTTTGTTTAATGCGAAAAGCTGCTTTAACTTTTGTTTAATGTGATTTCAAGTAACTGTGAAGAACAATAATAAACAAAAAAAATCTGAACGTTCTTTTATATCAATTTGTGTTGGATAGTAAAACTCTTATTTTAGGTTTTAATAAAAACTACTCAAATGAGAATCTCATTGACATGGTGCGAAAAAAAAATATCTCATTTGAATTTCTCTTTATTGTAAAAGCATACACATGGAAAAATATATTAATGCATGTGTAACAGAATGATCATATTTTTCTCATTATATGACTCAGTATCTCTATACGTGTATTTTCCCCATACGTGAATTTTTCCCATAAGGAGGTCAAATCTAGTGGGATTCTAATTGGTGTGCCAGAATGCCCATACGTGTATTTTTTCCATAAGGAGGCCAAATCTAAATAGATTCTAATTGGTGTGCCAGAATGCCCACAAATATACTACTGGGATTCAATCCAACAACCTACTGCTTGGTAGTCACAAGCGCTTCTTATACACCACAGAGCAGTTGTATTTTTCATAGTAGTTTACGCGTTTAAGAACATAATATATCTTATTTATTATAAAATACTATAACTTAAAATTCTTGATGGAAATTGGTGTGGTTGTTGTAAATTCGCTATTTTTGTCACACATCTATCCATACTGAAATGCGTTCATGCGCACATTGTGTGTATACATGTGCATATTTAAACAGTCGTATAGTAAAGATTTGTTGTTTTTTTTTTTGTTTGTTTCTTTAAACATTTTTTGTACATTTGTTAGTATAATATTATGCATGCGTATAACAATATTTTTTATCGCTTATATTTTCTTTTCGTAAATATATAACCATAATTATTTTTTATATTATTTATATTAAAGAAATGTAATGGATCGTCAAGACACTATGTACGAGTAAATATACAAAATCAATGAAATTGAATTTTAGTTTTGTTTAAAAATGTATTAATTTTTCCTTTTTTATGACTAGTTGTGATTTCAGAAGAAAGGCAAAATTGATGCTTATATCCTGTTTTATACTTGTGTAATTTTAATTATTTTCTATATTCAGGTGTAGAGCGTACCTGCAGTATATCAGAACCCGGTATTATTATTGTATTTGTACAATGTTATAAAAAACCTTTTGACAATTAAAATTTTATTTGGATACTTAGTAACACATAACAAAGCAACATCAATGAGTTAGTCTTCAAAAGCACTTCAATTAATTTCCATAATAAATAAAAACAAAGTTTTATGTAAGAATTTAATTTGATATCAAGCTCCAAAATATAATTAGCAAAGAAACTAAAAAATTTAAAACCCCGCAAAAATAGCGAATATTCCAAAAATTGCAACTGCAATATTGGAAATTATTCCCAAAATTTATTTTAAAAAATCATATAATTGGCAATCGGCAGCCAAAAATCTTGAACAAGTCTCTAAAATGCCAAAAATTCTTAAAAATATGCGAACATCAGGAAAATTGTGTGATTCAATATTGATTAAAAAGCAGCAAAATTATAGAGTAAAAAAGTTAAAAAATATCATTCCCATTGGGAAAATTTAACTTTTATTAAAAACTATTTTGTATTTGGAACAAAAATTTAAAATGCATTTGTATTTTGAATAAAAGTATTGCAAATACCTACTTTCCACAAATTTACATTTAGCTTCTAGATTGCATTATTCAATTGAATAATTTAATGTGTGCTTAATTAAAATGTATTCTAAGACTAGTTCGCAATTCATCAAATATTTTTCAAACAATCAGTTCCTATCGTATACATACATATGAACTTTGGATTTTTAGATCGGAATGTTTGGGCAAAATTTCCAAAAATAGTATATGCATACATATTTGTATTTTACTTTTTTTGCACATTTTCGTATTTTCTCCAAATCAACATATAAAAAATGATAATTCATATTCATATAAAATTAAATGGTCTTACATTCTTTAAAAACACCTAAGAAGTCATAGTTTTGCGTAATATCGCATTGTCGATAGCACGCACTACGGAATTGGACGCGGATTAATGGTAAAATATTACGAAAATAAGCCGAATTATGAGTTGGATTTGAGAGCAAAAAGCTTTCTGTATGCGATTTTATCGAAAGTTTTCATATTTACTTCTCTGTCTTACTTAGTAAACGCAGAAGAAGATTTAAATAAAAAATGTTTTTAATCAAATCCATCTGTTTTCTTAGCAGGCTTCATATGAATTACCGAATTCGTATTTTTGAAATCAATTGTGGTTGAAATTGGATTGTGTTTCTATATCAGAATAATACAGGTTATATTGAACCAAGACCTTTATCGTCTGGTCCAACCGCAATACAGATAAGTAAATGGAAAAGTTAACAAAATTTTATAGAGACAACTATCAGAATACCACTAGTTTACATACATACGTACATCATACGAGTTTCAAAGAAAAAATTGAATTAAAATATGTTGTTATATTTTATAATTTAAAATTTTTTCTTACACCGTCTAGTTATTTTAATGTTTGGTATTATTATCATATTATAACAAATAAAAAGGTCGACAACTTACTGAATTCAATTTATAATTATTTGATCACTGTACTTAATCATATCTGATAACATATTGGATATTTTTGAAAAATAAACCTTTTATGGTTCATAAAATTGGAAAAAACGCAAAAATTAAAAAAAAATATTATAAATGAGATTGTGCCTGGTTTTTTAAATAAATTGTGGAACAAACTTTTTCAAATAAAAAGTAAAAGTAATAAAAACAACTAAAATGTATCGAAAATTCTAAAAAAAAAATAGCAGGATCCGAAATGGTACGGTTTCAAATCCTGACCAACCATTTATTAATTTTTTTTTAATTTTTGATACATTTTAGATATTTTTATTACTTTTACTTTTTATTAGTAGAAGTTTGATCTTTTTTTAAGAATTTTTGATAGCTTTAAATTATTTTCAATGTGAAGGAACATTTTAATCATCAGACTAGCAGATTTATGCAATAGGTGTCGATATTTTTTTATCTATTTTGGGAGAATTTCTTTATTATTAAACCTGTTCTTACGTTTCAAATCATTTCTTTGTTTAGTCGAAGACCACTGGCTGATAAAGACGTTGAAACACTTCTTGGATGTGTGAAAAAATATATAAGTGCTAATAAGGGGATGTTAATATTTTTATAATGCACTCTACGCAAGAAATTGTTACAAATTTGTTACGAAATTCATAATTTATGGCTGAATTCATAAACGCAGTTTGCAAAGCAACACGAGAATGCCTTGTAAACTCATGCTTCCAGTGTTGCTTTGGAAGCTGTGTTTATGAAATCAGCCTATACTATGAAATAGAGATTAGAACCAATAGTGCGTGATCGTGATTAATTTTTTGTTTCAATCACGTGGGGGTGCGTCCGTGAGTGGCAATTTGTTTTGCTTTAATGTAATTTTTTCCATTTAAATTATTTTTTTTTAATTTTTTCTCGTATTTCGTGGGCGCGAATTTTCGTGATTGTGACTTCTTTTGTCACTCCATACTATGGTGAAGGGTATATAAGACTCGGCACAGCCGAATATATCTCTCTTACTTGTTTAATTTGAAATTGTGTGTAGATTTAGATGTTTTCTCATTTACAACAGATCCTTCCACATACATATAACTTTCACTGGGTAAAACATACTAATGTTGATTTTGCATTGAAATTAGAATTTTCTCATTGTTGTTGTAAGATTGTGGGTATGGCACATATGTATGATAGTCCTTTTTTATTGTATTTTCATCAGATAATGGCTTATCCAAGACATTTATTAATAAACTCATTTTGCCTTTAGTTTACAATTCAGAGACTTTAGAAAATTTTTATTTGGTGTTGTCAACGTTTTTTGATGAACTGATCTTTTTAATTGTGATTTAGGTTATGATATTGCTTTAGGTTTGTATGTTGTTGCTGTTGTTATATTTTTCGGTATACTTGAGTTGTATATCAACATTATTTATTTAGTCTTAAATGAATTCTTATTGTTATTTCCTCTCCTCGAAAATTAATTAAATCACCGTACTGATCAACTGCTCGCAGCAACAGAGAACTTACCTCTCTGGAGTTCACAGGTAAATAAATGGCAAACAGACATGTAAAAAATGACATTTGCAAATGGTCCAAATCACCTAAATCGCTGGACGTTGAAGAAAGAGACAACTATAAAGTACAAAATGCTACGAATAGAGGGATGTAAACAAAAAATAATGCAAAATTTGTGCACGAAAAATGCTTATATATTCAAGAAAGTTGAGATATTTTAATTTTTACTAAATTAAGAAGTCATTGATAAATGTGTAGTGCTGTTATGTGTTAGTCTTTTATTTTATTTAATACAAAATATTACATACTTTTCAAATGTACGCGAAAAATAATATCAAAGAGAATTAAAATAACTTTTTCATTTCTTTTTCGTTAATTGTGCGTATCGGAAACTCGTGTAGTGTATGCGACTTGAAATTGTTCATATACATATGTATTAACAGCGATACTACTTTCAATTCGTAGGAGATTCACCGTGAAAATATTAAGTGGAAGATCTGAATAATGGTATTCGTTTGGAGTTAGGATTTTTCCATTGAATCCTAAGAGTTTTCCAATTGTATTTTCCTTATTAAAATATATTGAATCCCTAGAGTTACTAACTTCACCCTGCATTGTGTTGTTATTGGCTTCTATAAAAATTTTATTTTCTCTACTATATCGTTTGTATTCTTCGTCTATATAATCAACTATATCATTCAATTCATAAAATCCAATTGGTATTTCAATCATATTTTTACCCATATGAAACAAATTGTTATAGACCTCAACATTGGGAATGCTATTATACGAATGAAAATCAGTTAGAGCACACTCATATGCCCCATTTAACTCAATAGGAGGGAAGTAATTAGCAGATAACCCTGATGAGTTGGAGCTCAGAGTAAGTGTTATTGACATTATGCCTGCTTGATTGCAAATTAATAAAATTTAACACACAATATGGTTTATAGAAAGCATTTTTATTTTAATTTAATCTTCTTTCTTTTGAATTTACATTATAATATTTAATACTAAATACAATAATTCTAAATATTTTGTTTCAACTATAATATTTCTTCTTTAATTATCCAAGATTTGTGTTTATTAGTAAGTCCTAACCATTCAACAAATGCTTTAGCTCATCTAGTTTTAATAATCTTTTCAACTAAATATGTATATTTTGAAAGTTCTTTATCGTAAAATTCACCTTGAATGAGATTACTACGATAATCCTCTAATATGTATTTTGAATTGTTTTAATAGTGAAAATTTCTGTTGTCCAATTTGGACTATAACCTTTTTGAAATGTACATATGTTTGTATTTGCCTATGTGAACATGATCTCCAACATTAAATTTCGAGATTTTATACATCATCAAATGACTGTATACTGTACTTAGTAATTTTTTCTCATTTGTTGAGTTGACTTTAATTAGAGGCATTTTGATGGTACGATGAACTTTTCTGTTGTATGCTTTTAATAATTCTTTGTACATATCCAACCAGTTATTTGAACCATTCTTTCCACATCATACCTTTTAATGGTCTATTAAATCGTTCTACTATTGATGCTTTCATTGTGCTATACGTTGAATACTGATTAATTTTGTGCTTATCCATCAATTTTGTAAAACTTTTATTAAAAAATTCTTTACCATCGTCTGTTTGTAGATTTTTTGGTACTCGTCCCAAATGAAAAATATCTACCATTGCTTGTGTTGTTTCAAGTGCAGTTTTTGTTTTCAGCGGTACTGCACATGCATATTTTGAGAATGCATCAATTACGGTTAACAAAAATCTATCATTTTTATTGTCTATAGAATAATTTCCCATTTCAACTAAATCAGCTTGTCAGAGATCATCTATTCCTTTCATCACAACTGCTTATTTTCGTAATATTTTACCATTAATCCGCGTCCAATTCCGTAGTGCGTGCTTTCGACAATGCGATTTTCCGCAAAACTATGATTTTTGGAATATGCGCTATTTTCGCGGGGTTTTCAATTTTTTAGTTTCTTTGCTAATTACATTATGGAGCTTGATATCAAATTAAATTCTTACATCAAACTTTGTTTTTATTTTATATAAGAGGCAATTAATTGAAGTGCTTTGAAGATTAACTCACTGATGTTACAGAATGAAAGAAACATTTCTTATCAAATTCTAGCCGGGAAGAGATTTTTCTGCTTTGTCATGTGTTACTAAGTATCCAAACATTTTAATTGTCAAAAGATTTTTTATCACATTGTACAAATACAAATACGCTCTGCACCTGAATATAGAAAATAATTTAAATTACACAAGTATAAAACATGATATAAGCATACATTTTACCTTTCTTCTGAAATCACAAATAGTCAAAAAAAAATGAAAAATTAATACATTTTTAAAACAAAACTAAAATTCAATTTCATTGATTTTGTATATCTACTCGTACATAGTGTCTTGACGATCCATTACATTTCTTTAATATAAATAATATGAAAAATAATTATGGTTATTTATATACGAGAAGAAAATGTAAGCGATAAAAAATACTGTAATACGCATGCATAATATTATACTAATAAACGTACAAAAAATGTTTAAAGAAACAAACCAAAATAAAAAACTACAAATCCTTACTTTAAGACTGTTTAGTTTACACATGTATACACACAATGTGTACATGTGCCCATGAACGCATTTCAGTATGGATGGATGTGTCACAAAAAGGGCCAATTTACAACAACCACACCAATTTCCATCAAGAATTTGAAGTTTTAGTATTTTATAATAAATAAGATATATTATGTTCTTAAACGCGTAAACTACTATGAAAAATACAACTGCTCCGTGGTGTACAGGAAGCGGTTGTGACTACCAACCAGTAGGTTGTGGGATTGAATCCCCACGCAACTTTTTCAAACAATTTTTAAAAGTAAAATTATTTCGAATACCATTTTTTTGCTCATATTTTAGTCGTTAATGGACCGACTTCAATTATTTTCCGTCTAAACGTTCGTAGAACTCCATACAAGAGATCTGCTTTATAAAATTGACCGTAGGACAGCTGGGGCCATAAAAAAGCAACAGAATAGGATATATACCAAAAAAAGTCTTTTGGCTATATCTCATTAATTAGTGGACCGAGTTTTGTTATTTTCAAACCGAAAAAATTTATAAAAAATTCCAAGAGAATGGTATAAAATTTATTTCTCTATGTTGTGTTTTGGCCTTGATTCTAACTAGTTCAAAATGTAGCAGACGGACATCGCTCATTCGACTTCTCTATATATCCTATCTATCTAAGATCCAGAATATATATACTTTATGGGGTCTTAAATGAATAGTGTAGAAATTACTTATGGAATGACAAACCTATAAATCTCCTTTCCATATCTTTGGTGAATGGCGTAAAAACGGTTTACATTTAAAAATCAACTGATCGTAGTCGAAGTAGTAAGTACTGCATGACTTGTCAAATTATACATATGTATGTGCATACATATATTACAATCCATGTACTTAAATTAGCAATTATTTTCCATAGCAACATTTTATACGCACAGAAAGACATACTTATGTATGTATGTATCTATGTACATACATACATATATTATATAACAATCCCAATGCTACACACTTTTTCGTATTTTATTACTTAACAATTTACGATTAACGCGTAAGTAAGGTAAAGATACATACTCGTACATATAAATCATGCACCCCCATAAGAAAATTTTTGTTGCTTATTTACGAAGAACTTGTAACTAGGTGAAGAAATAAATAATGTGCTCCCACTTTTAGTGAATGAATGATTTTGTTTTTCTATTAATTTATTATTTGTACTAGTTTTCGATATTCTGTTAGCAAGAATAAAATATGTAATTATACGAGTAACCGAATTAGGAAAAAAAATCAGTCAGGTCTTAAAAGAACAATACATATTAACAAAATTATTAAAAATTTAATGAATATATTTTATTAATTATTAAAATTTTTATTTTATTTGTGTAATACTGGCGTTACACAGTGGCCTATTTTGGAAGAATATTTAAATAAATTTGCAGCTTCTAAACGGGGTTTCCGACTCAAAAAAAAAAATGGAGAGATGTTATTGATTTTGAGTTGCGAGTTTTTTTCTAATGCGGAAGCCAAATCTTATATTTGTAAATAAAAATAAAAGTTTATAATATTCTGACAAAAGTTTGTTTAAAATATATAATTAGGCAAAAGTAATACGTAGTTTAAGTTAACATTTGAAAAAATATCCTCGTTTTTTGTAGAATAAGTGCGTTAATTTGGTAATTATAAGAATGCATTTTATAATAAATTCTCAAACTGCAATCCAAAAGATTATTACGAGGCTCATCATTCTTTTAAATATTACCGAAAAAATTATTTGCCACTGGCTGAAAATAAGAAAAATAAAGCAAGATTTAAAAATTCCATTATTGTAATTTCTTTGGGAAGTTCGGGGCTATCAGAAGCAAATTTCATTTTTATTTATGGTTTCCGCATTAATTCTTCCATTTTCTACTTAAATGGGAATTCTTTCTAGCCGAAAATATAAATAAGTGAAAAATGATATCATATATAATATCTCCTCCTATCGATGTAGCAAATATGTTACTTAGCAATACCATTTAAAGGTCCTAACTCATATTAACGATTTGTAAAAAGCTTTTTCAATTTAACAGAACTCATGGTTATAGTTTAATATTTATATTTGGATACATATTGTTATATTAAAAAATTTTTTTATACTTTATAGTCAGCGAGCTCCCCAAGACGTGTAACAGTCCCAGTTCTTGTAAAGGATGGGAAACCTTGCTCAGGAGGAAATACAATTCAAGCACAATCGCAGCAAGAAATCGGTTCCGTTAACATCGCGGGGTCCAATAATCTGAACGGAAATAACTCAATACCATTTAATATTAATCTTATTAATGAAACCGCAGGTTCTCATTCTCCAGATACGTCTTCTTCTATTCTTGCTTCATACAATGGAACAGTAACTGGCAGTAATACGCAGATGTTGCAACAACCATGTAATAACACAATTGTATCTAATAGCCTAGCCATGGCATATCGGAATCAAAATAATTTTATATCGAACGGGCATCAACAGCAATGTGGTGGCTACTTGCCTTTACAGGGCAGAGCGTGGTAAAATTTGTGTTGGAAAGCTCTGTTACTTCTTGATATGAAATAATATTTTTTAAGTATGGAAGAGATATTTATGTATAACCTAATACAATAAATTGAAAATATGTTAAAAAAATTTGTTATTTATTTATTTATTTTTATTTAAAAAATGAAGCCCAAAATATAGCACATTTGTGTCAATAATCTTCAACGTATTCGTCCCATGACTGGTAAAAATAGTTATGCTACAAAAAGTTCAGTAATTCTTCTTCTTCTTTGCTACTGATTCATTATACAATCTAATAGTTCGTTTCCATTATGAGCAAAATATGAGCTATTTTGAGGAAAACATGTTGCAAAGTTTCCATTACGTTGTACGTGTTTTTACTCTAATTTTCCTTTTATTCTGTTTTTTTCTATGTTTTATACAACTTTTTAAAAAATAAAATGCGCACTATCAAAAATAACAACAAAAAATAGGTTCTGTGACTAATTCTGGCAGAGGGAAACAAAAATATACGTACATACATATATCGGCGTGTTGTGCACATTGTCAGTAAGGAAAGGATATATTGTAAAGGTTCGATTAGATGTGTCATACCATAATGACATAGCCTTAATAATAACCTAAAGTCGGACCTCCTCTATTTCGATAATTTTGAAAATCCTAACAATTACAATAGTAAAAACAATAATAATAATAACAATCACTATAAGCTCAGTGTTTGATGTAAAAGGTATTACAGGTGCAATATATCGCAGTAATTTTATGAAATTGAACAATTAAGTTCACAAAATTGCTATTGTACTTTATTGGGACCAATTGCAATAAACTTTTAGGTCTGCCTAGCCACCCAAAAAATATTACACAAATTTGTAGATGGGTTTTATAACATATGATAGTGTCAATTTGGAGGGATGTGTTTGTATGTATGTAAGTATGTATACATCTCATAACTTCAGAATGGCTTACCAGGGCACTGAGCTCACTTAGATGTCGTGAGACCAGGCTTGCCATTTAACACTTTTAGTGCTAGATCTAGCATTACTTTTTTTGAGTTAGCACTAAGAGTTTCAAAAAAATGCTAAATGCTAGTTTAGCATATTAATACCCAATTAGCAATTGAAATTTTAATAACTGAAATTCGAGAATTTTGATTAGTCCAGGACATACAATATTATACTACTTATAGTTCTTCATTTCCTTCGCATTCCATAACATCAGCATCAAGAAAGATACAATTACCTCCTACAAATGAAGTTGCAATCTGGCAAAGTTACTCTTCAGGAATTGCTGCAACAATATTGAGCGCTTTCAATTGCACATTACACTTTCAAATTCCCAGTATAAGCATCTACAGAAGAATAATCTGTATATTCTATTCGCAAGAATAGTCCCTTTTTTAGTTTTTTTTTTGGAAGCATGATAGTTTGGGACGAGACCACAATAAGTCAGAGATCTCAAGTAGAAGCCGTAGACGAAAAGTTGAATGATATTAGAAACTCTAGCGCAGTTATGGGTGAAGTAACTCTTGCATTTCCTGGCGATTTTCATCAAACGGTCCCCGTAGTTAAAAAAAACGAGAGCAGGCATAATAAATATTTGTTTAAGTCTTCCCCCTCATTGAGTTCTGTTCAAAGACTGAACTTGCGAACAAATATGTATGACAGCCCATCTTAACAGAGATATGAACGACGAATTCCCACTGCAACTGTTTAAACTCGGCTATGGGATTTTTCATATCAGCTAATGTAAACTCCAAGCCCAATGATCCAATTCACACTAGACTAATTTTTAGTCCGCTTAACTTTTGTTCTTTCCAAAACACACTAGATTAATTCATCTGGCATAAAATTGATACGTGTACACAGCTTTGTGTGTTAGTATTAGTTTTTGTATTTGACGTTTGTTTTTTTTTGTTCGCTTTACACATACATTTCGGAACCAACTTAGCGGAAATATGGCTGGAATCAGTGAGAATTGCTAAATATCAGGAAACAAAACAAACAAATTCATTTATTTTGTTTTAAATACATTTTGTTTTTCGTTCATCCTTTAAAAAAATTAGTTTTTTACCTTATTACTTTTATTGGTTAACAATAGTAGTGTGTTTATGGGACTTCTGTATATTTTTTTCCCATAAGGGGCAATGTAAAAGTGCACATTATGCCTGGCTGGGAAACGTGATCGTTAAAAATATATTTTGCTAGGTAATTAAGTGTATTTATTATGGAAATGCGTTTTCCATCCTTGGATGGTTGTTTGTATTAGGAGGTTTCATAAAATTTGTATTGTGTATTAAGGGGTTTCAAAAAAAATTTTATATGTAATTTTTTTTTTTGTTTTCACATGCCTGATTGGAGAGTCAGTCAGGGCTTCTCTATTGAATATCACCCCTGGAACTTCTGTACGAACACCCCTACCCGGACACCTATATTGAACAACTCTGTTGAATGTTTGTCAGGAAGCTGGAAATTTTCTTCATAGGTACAAAATATTTCACCGAGTTAAATATGAACCTCCCTACTAATTTTTTTTTCAGTTTTGATTGCTGAAAGAAAACGAAACTAATAAAAAAGGGCATTTCGGTCTATTTTTATTACCCTTATCCTTTCTGTCTATTCATTAGCATTTTCTTTTTATTGCACTTGATAAGATGCATCAACTTAGGGCTTGTGTTTTTTTTCTTTTGTTTAAAGTAAACCATAAATGTTTAACTGTGTCCTCTATTGTCTGTCTATTTTTAATGAAAAATAAGGGTGCGAGAAAGTGAAACATTGTCTATTTTTAAATGCATTCATATGTCGTGTATGTATGTGTTCACATTTATATCGCTATTAGTCAGTTTGAGTGAGCTCGTTAGAATATTTTCTTATATTGCGCATGTGTGCGTGTGTTTGCATTGGATCATTTTCTGTCTGTCCTTCTCTACCGTCTGTCTTTTTTATTGAGGTCGATCTTTTTATTTTTTTTTATAAAAAAAGGGTATGGGAAAATTCTTAAACACCTACGCATTTCGCTCTAATTTTATTACCCTTGTCCTTTTTGAAATTCCTTATCCTTTCAGTCTATTCATTAGCATTTTCTTTTTATTGCATTTGGCTTTTCCGTTTATCTTTTTTATTGCGGTTGATCTTTTTTTTTTTATTGAAGTATTTTAAGTTGACATTTTTATGAGTGTCTGTCTACCGTCTGGCTATTTTTAATGATAAATAAGGGTGCTTGAAAATTTGTTAAACACCTGCGCATCTAGCTCTATTTTTATTACACACATTAAAAATTAGATTGGATTAGAAATTAATAAAATTGTTTAAGAAAACAACATACATTTACATTACATAAGAGTATGCGTGTGATTGTATTAGATAATTTTCTATCGGTATCCTACCAGTTATGTTGTTGTCTCTTTCTATGCACTCATCAATACGTATATTTACTTGTATAGGGATGTATAAATGTATATAGATAATTTTTTGATTAGGAAAACCTTGATCACTAAATCATTGAAACCACACCTGCTATTTAGAGTATAAATAGTTCGTCAGAAATTAATATAATTCATTCCTGTTTTGAAAATTCAAGCACCTTATTCTCTTTTATTAAAAAAATAAATAAATAAAACTAAAACAATGGCTATTTTTACTTGTGATACTTGTGGAAAATCATTTAATCGCAACTTTTCCTTAAAACGTCATGTGAGGATGCAACATCAAGGTTCATCAATGATGTGTAATGCATGTAATATACGCTTCTCGGACTGTGTAGAATGGCAACGACATTCACATTTAATAGAACATCCAAAAACAGATGGAGAAAGTAATATGTATTGCAAAGATTGTGGAGTATATGTTCTAAAAACAATTTGGCGTTATCATATACGTACAAATAAACATAAATTGAATTGTGCAAAGATAACCAGTAATGGCTTAAAATGTATCAACTCAACATTCAGAGATCGAATCGTCACTATTATTATTATTATTATTATTATTATTATTATTATTATTATTATTATTATTATTATTATTATTATCATTATTATTATTATTATTATTATTATTATTATTATTATTATTATTATTATTATTATTATTATTATTATTATTATTATTATTATTATCATAAAATTGTCTTATTAACTTACAAGAGAGATGTAGAGGAAAATTATTTTCCTTCAATATATTTATAATTTTCTCCTTGTTACTCTTATGAAATTCTATATCACTAATTGATAATATCCTTTCAATAAGATTCTTAGCAGTATTAACTATAATTCTTTTAGGATGGTTAGAATAATAATTAATAATTCTGCCAGATGAAGTTGGTTTTTGAAACCAATTGACTGATAAGTGATTCCCTTTTCTAATTACTAATGTATCTAAATAAGAAAGACTATAATTATTTTCCCTTTCAATTGTAAACTGTATATCAGTATGAAAGGAATTAAATGTTGATAGTATATTATCTACTCCTCTTTCCGAAATGATACAAAACAAATCATCAACATATTTTACTAAAAACTTTGGTTTAATAGCTAACTCTTCAATACATTCATCAAGTAATCTTTCCATTACTATATCAGCTATAATTGGTGAGGCTGGAGACCCCATTGGAAGACCTTTTTGTTGTATATAAATCTTATCATTACATTGAAAATACCTACTATCAATTATACAAAATTTAATTATACGTAAAAATAAGCTTTTCTCCATGTTTGTATAACCCGATATCCTATCCCATTTTTCTTCTATAATTTCCATAGCTAAGGTCACTGGTATACTAGGAAACAAAGATACAACATCAAGTGATATTAACTTCTCATTATTATCTATATTAATATGTTTTATTTTATTTTTAAAATTTGAAGAATTATTAATATTATATTTGGAATCTGCAGTTAGATTCTTTAAAATATTTGTAATATATTTACAAAGTTCATGTGATGGAGAATTTATACTAGAACAAATTGGTCTAAGAGGAAAATTGTCTTTATGGATCTTTGGTAATCCATATAATTTTGGAGATATAGCTTCATATGTTTTTAATCTATATTTATCTATATTTGAAATTATCTTAGCTTTAAATAAGTCTTCAACTATATTATTATTTAATTTCTGTAATTTACTAGTGGGATCTCTATTAACTACCTTATATGTAACATTATCATCCAAAATACTATTGATTCTCAAATCATAGTCACTCTTATTCATAGCAACTGTTGTGTTGCCCTTATCTGCATTAACAATAATAACATTATCATTACATTTTAAAAAATTTCTAGTACATCTCACACTATAGTCCATATATTTATCCCTATCTGTAAATCTAATTTTATTTATATGACTATCTATAATCGTAGTCAATCTAGACCTAGCTATTTCCTGTTCTTCCCTATCCTGTATAGTCTGAATAAAATCTTCTCCATCCGTTATTAATTTCATAATTGGGAAATTCTTCTTCCGTACAGGAAGTGCATGCTTCTTTCCTAAAGAAAGAATGTACTGAACATTTATGGGAAAAACAATATCTGATTTGTTCACAAACCATTTTTGATTAATTTTAATCCCTAATTCCCTCTTCTGTAAATTAATAAGACAATTAATTTTTTTAATATGTACCTGTTTAATCTTTCTAGTAAATGTGTCTGCCAATTTATCCGCATATTTTAAAAAATTTTTCATTTCTTGAACATTTAAAAAACGTTTTAATATAATCTCCATTGATGATAATTCCAAATTAAAATTCTTTAGAAATTCATGTTTCTGTTTGATAGCCAAATTTAAGATTTTACTATGAAAATTTCGAATATGCCTCGAAATCATCCAATGAGTAGACGGTTGACCATTTACATGAAAAATATTAAATATATTTTTAGTGGAGTTTTTTATGAAATTTGGAATAATACCTGTATTCCGGCATCGAATTAAAAAAGTAATTGCGGCCTTACACTTAATTACTTTATTTCTAATAGTCTTATACCTATTAATTGCACTTCTTACTTCAACATTCTTCTTAAATAACCTGTAGTTATCTCCTCTATTGAAATTGTTGATAATTCGTCCCTCATTTATTCTATAGTTATTTCCTCTATAAAAATCAGTGAAAATTCTTTCACCTCGCGTTCTTCTGAATCCCCCGTAATTTGTATTTATATTTTGAAAACATCCTTCTATATTCTGATTTAATCTATTGTTATCTTCTTCATGGAAATTATTAGAAATTCTTTCTTCTTGAATTCTTCTGAATTCTCTGTAATTCGTATTTCTCTCATGAATTCTTCTATCTGTATTACGATTAAATCCGTTGTAATTCATTCTTCTTTATCCAATCTTAATTTGTCGGGCTCACAATTATTTAATAATATTCTCTTATTTTTTCGACCTTTTTTTTTTTTTATTTAATAATTATAAAAGATTTTTCCAAGCTTTAGGTCAATTTGTGTGTATTATTTATTTTTTTATATAATTTTTAAAAAATATCGATATTTCGCCAATATCTTTGATTGGCTTCTTCAGGAAATTATAATAATTTTTTCAGTTTGATTTACATTATTTTTAAAAAAATTTACATTTGAAAAAAAAACAAATATTGACAAAATTAGAAATGAAAAATTTTTTAAAAAAACAAAAACAAACAAACAAAAAAACGGATATAGTATTTTCTATTTCCTGTCTCCGTTTTTATATAATAAATATCTATAACTCTGCGCAACATTTGCCGTATCTGCCCTAAAATTCATCCTCTGAGTTGTTGGAACATTTATAATCCGTAACATTTCTAGCATATATCTACGCTTATAATTAGTTTCTGTATTTAAAATTGAAATATTATTAAAGTTTGGATAATGATCTGAATTGAAGCAATGAGAAGATAACGCCGTCTTTTGTGAATTAATACTCCTATATTTTTGATCTGATTTGTGACCAGCTATTCTAGTCTTCAATTTATTTTTTGTTGTACCTACATATACTTTATTACATATCTCATTTGTATTTCCACTACATGGTATCTGATAAACTACATTAGATTTATCCAACTTCTGTATCTTATCTTTAGTTCTATTAAATAACTTTCCTACCGTTTCGTACATCTTATATGCCATCCTATATTTACTTCTATCATATATTCTTGATTTTTCTAATCTTTCTGATATTTTTGGTACATATATTAATGATTTATAAATCTTAGGTTCATTATTATTATTATTATTTTTATTATTATTATTATTATTATTATTATTATTATTATTATTATTAATATTATTATTATTATTATTATTATTATTATTATTATTATTATTATTATTATTATTATTATTATTATTATTATTATTATTATTATTATTATTATTATTATTATTATTATTATTATTATTATTATTATTATTATTATTATTATTATTATTATTATTATTATTATTATTATTATTATTATTATTATTATTATTATTATTATTATTATTATTATTATTATTATTATTATTATTATTATTATTATTATTATTATTATTATTATTATTATTATTATTATTATTATTATTATTATTATTATTATTATTATTATTATTATTATTATTATTATTATTATTATTATTATTATTATTATTATTATTATTATTATTATTATTATTATTATTATTATTATTATTATTATTATTATTATTATTATTATTATTATTATTATTATTATTATTATTATTATTATTATTATTATTATTATTATTATTATTATTATTATTATTATTATTATTATTATTATTATTATTATCATAAAATTGTCTTATTAACTTACAAGAGAGATGTAGAGGAAAATTATTTTCCTTCAATATATTTATAATTTTCTCCTTGTTACTCTTATGAAATTCTATATCACTAATTGATAATATCCTTTCAATAAGATTCTTAGCAGTATTAACTATAATTCTTTTAGGATGGTTAGAATAATAATTAATAATTCTGCCAGATGAAGTTGGTTTTTGAAACCAATTGACTGATAAGTGATTCCCTTTTCTAATTACTAATGTATCTAAATAAGAAAGACTATAATTATTTTCCCTTTCAATTGTAAACTGTATATCAGTATGAAAGGAATTAAATGTTGATAGTATATTATCTACTCCTCTTTCCGAAATGATACAAAACAAATCATCAACATATTTTACTAAAAACTTTGGTTTAATAGCTAACTCTTCAATACATTCATCAAGTAATCTTTCCATTACTATATCAGCTATAATTGGTGAGGCTGGAGACCCCATTGGAAGACCTTTTTGTTGTATATAAATCTTATCATTACATTGAAAATACCTACTATCAATTATACAAAATTTAATTATACGTAAAAATAAGCTTTTCTCCATGTTTGTATAACCCGATATCCTATCCCATTTTTCTTCTATAATTTCCATAGCTAAGGTCACTGGTATACTAGGAAACAAAGATACAACATCAAGTGATATTAACTTCTCATTATTATCTATATTAATATGTTTTATTTTATTTTTAAAATTTGAAGAATTATTAATATTATATTTGGAATCTGCAGTTAGATTCTTTAAAATATTTGTAATATATTTACAAAGTTCATGTGATGGAGAATTTATACTAGAACAAATTGGTCTAAGAGGAAAATTGTCTTTATGGATCTTTGGTAATCCATATAATTTTGGAGATATAGCTTCATATGTTTTTAATCTATATTTATCTATATTTGAAATTATCTTAGCTTTAAATAAGTCTTCAACTATATTATTATTTAATTTCTGTAATTTACTAGTGGGATCTCTATTAACTACCTTATATGTAACATTATCATCCAAAATACTATTGATTCTCAAATCATAGTCACTCTTATTCATAGCAACTGTTGTGTTGCCCTTATCTGCATTAACAATAATAACATTATCATTACATTTTAAAAAATTTCTAGTACATCTCACACTATAGTCCATATATTTATCCCTATCTGTAAATCTAATTTTATTTATATGACTATCTATAATCGTAGTCAATCTAGACCTAGCTATTTCCTGTTCTTCCCTATCCTGTATAGTCTGAATAAAATCTTCTCCATCCGTTATTAATTTCATAATTGGGAAATTCTTCTTCCGTACAGGAAGTGCATGCTTCTTTCCTAAAGAAAGAATGTACTGAACATTTATGGGAAAAACAATATCTGATTTGTTCACAAACCATTTTTGATTAATTTTAATCCCTAATTCCCTCTTCTGTAAATTAATAAGACAATTAATTTTTTTAATATGTACCTGTTTAATCTTTCTAGTAAATGTGTCTGCCAATTTATCCGCATATTTTAAAAAATTTTTCATTTCTTGAACATTTAAAAAACGTTTTAATATAATCTCCATTGATGATAATTCCAAATTAAAATTCTTTAGAAATTCATGTTTCTGTTTGATAGCCAAATTTAAGATTTTACTATGAAAATTTCGAATATGCCTCGAAATCATCCAATGAGTAGACGGTTGACCATTTACATGAAAAATATTAAATATATTTTTAGTGGAGTTTTTTATGAAATTTGGAATAATACCTGTATTCCGGCATCGAATTAAAAAAGTAATTGCGGCCTTACACTTAATTACTTTATTTCTAATAGTCTTATACCTATTAATTGCACTTCTTACTTCAACATTCTTCTTAAATAACCCGTAGTTATCTCCTCTATTGAAATTGTTGATAATTCGTCCCTCATTTATTCTATAGTTATTTCCTCTATAAAAATCAGTGAAAATTCTTTCACCTCGCGTTCTTCTGAATCCCCCGTAATTTGTATTTATATTTTGAAAACATCCTTCTATATTCTGATTTAATCTATTGTTATCTTCTTCATGGAAATTATTAGAAATTCTTTCTTCTTGAATTCTTCTGAATTCTCTGTAATTCGTATTTCTCTCATGAATTCTTCTATCTGTATTACGATTAAATCCGTTGTAATTCATTCTTCTTTATCCAATCTTAATTTGTCGGGCTCACAATTATTTAATAATATTCTCTTATTTTTTCGACCTTTTTTTTTTTTTTATTTAATAATTATAAAAGATTTTTCCAAGCTTTAGGTCAATTTGTGTGTATTATTTATTTTTTTATATAATTTTTAAAAATATCGATATTTCGCCATATCTTTGATTGGGCTTCTTCAGGAAATTATAATAATTTTTTCAGTTTGATTTACCATTATTTTTTAAAAAAATTTACATTTGAAAAAAAAAAAAACAAATATTGACAAAATTAGAAATGAAAAATTTTTTAAAAAACAAAAACAAACAAACAAAAAAACGGATATAGTATTTTCTATTTCCTGTCTCCGTTTTTATATAATAAATATCTATAACTCTGCGCAACATTTGCCGTATCTGCCCTAAAATTCATCCTCTGAGTTGTTGGAACATTTATAATCCGTAACATTTCTAGCATATATCTACGCTTATAATTAGTTTCTGTATTTAAAATTGAAATATTATTAAAGTTTGGATAATGATCTGAATTGAAGCAATGAGAAGATAACGCCGTCTTTTGTGAATTAATACTCCTATATTTTTGATCTGATTTGTGACCAGCTATTCTAGTCTTCAATTTATTTTTTGTTGTACCTACATATACTTTATTACATATCTCATTTGTATTTCCACTACATGGTATCTGATAAACTACATTAGATTTATCCAACTTCTGTATCTTATCTTTAGTTCTATTAAATAACTTTCCTACCGTTTCGTACATCTTATATGCCATCCTATATTTACTTCTATCATATATTCTTGATTTTTCTAATCTTTCTGGTATTTTTGGTACATATATTAATGATTTATAAATCTTAGGTTCATTATTATTATTATTTTTATTATTATTATTATTATTATTATTATTATTATTATTATTATTATTATTATTATTATTATTAATATTATTATTATTATTATTATTATTATTATTATTATTATTATTATTATTATTATTATTATTATTATTATTATTATTATTATTATTATTATTATTATTATTATTATTATTATTATTATTATTATTATTATTATTATTATTTATTATTATTATTATTATTATTATTATTATTATTATTATTATTATTATTATTATTATTATTATTATTTATTATTATTATTATTATTATTATTATTATTATATTATTATTATTATTATTATTATTATTATTATTATTATTATTATTATTAATATTATTATTATTATTATTATTATTATCATTATTATTATTATTATTATTATTATTATTATTATTATTATTATTATTATTATTATTATTATTATTATTATTATTATTATTATTATTATTATTATTATTATTATTATTATTATTATCATAAAATTGTCTTATTAACTTACAAGAGAGATGTAGAGGAAAATTATTTTCCTTCAATATATTTATAATTTTCTCCTTGTTACTCTTATGAAATTCTATATCACTAATTGATAATATCCTTTCAATAAGATTCTTAGCAGTATTAACTATAATTCTTTTAGGATGGTTAGAATAATAATTAATAATTCTGCCAGATGAAGTTGGTTTTTGAAACCAATTGACTGATAAGTGATTCCCTTTTCTAATTACTAATGTATCTAAATAAGAAAGACTATAATTATTTTCCCTTTCAATTGTAAACTGTATATCAGTATGAAAGGAATTAAATGTTGATAGTATATTATCTACTCCTCTTTCCGAAATGATACAAAACAAATCATCAACATATTTTACTAAAAACTTTGGTTTAATAGCTAACTCTTCAATACATTCATCAAGTAATCTTTCCATTACTATATCAGCTATAATTGGTGAGGCTGGGAGACCCCATTGGAAGACCTTTTTGTTGTATATAAATCTTATCATTACATTGAAAATACCTACTATCAATTATACAAAATTTAATTATACGTAAAAATAAGCTTTTCTCCATGTTTGTATAACCCGATATCCTATCCCATTTTTCTTCTATAATTTCCATAGCTAAGGTCACTGGTATACTAGGAAACAAAGATACAACATCAAGTGATATTAACTTCTCATTATTATCTATATTAATATGTTTTATTTTATTTTTAAAAATTTGAAGAATTATTAATATTATATTTGGAATCTGCAGTTAGATTCTTTAAAATATTTGTAATATATTTACAAAGTTCATGTGATGGAGAATTTATACTAGAACAAATTGGTCTAAGAGGAAAATTGTCTTTATGGACCTTTGGTAATCCATATAATTTTGGAGATATAGCTTCATATGTTTTTAATCTATATTTATCTATATTTGAAATTATCTTAGCTTTTAAATAAGTCTTCAACTATATTATTATTTAATTTCTGTAATTTACTAGTGGGATCTCTATTAACTACCTTATATGTAACATTATCATCCAAAATACTATTGATTCTCAAATCATAGTCACTCTTATTCATAGCAACTGTTGTGTTGCCCTTATCTGCATTAACAATAATAACATTATCATTACATTTTAAAAAAATTTCTAGTACATCTCACACTATAGTCCAATATATTTATCCTATCTGTAAATCTTATTTTATTTATATGACTATCTATAAATCGTAGTCAATCTAGACCTAGCTATTTCCTGTTTCTTCCCTATCCTGTATATAGTCTGAATAAAATCTTCTCCATCCGTTATTAATTTCATAATTGGGAAATTCCTTCCTTTCCGTACAGGAAGTGCATGCTTCTTTCCTAAAGAAAGAATGTACTGACATTTATGGGAAAAACAATATCTGATTTGTTCACAAACCATTTTTGATTAATTTTAATCCCTAATTCCCTCTTCTGTAAATTAATAAGACAATTAATTTTTTAATATGTACCTGTTTAATCTTTCTAGTAAATGTGTCTGCCAATTTATCCGCATATTTTAAAAAATTTTTCATTTCTTGAACATTTAAAAAACGTTTTTAATATAATCTCCATTGATGATAATTCCAAATTAAAATTCTTTAGAAATTCATGTTTCTGTTTGATTAGCCAAATTTAAGATTTTACTATGAAAATTTCGAATATGCCTCGAAATCATCCAATGAGTAGACGGTTGACCATTTACATGAAAAATATTAAATATATTTTTAGTGGAGTTTTTTATGAAATTTGGAATAATACCTGTATTCCGGCATCGAATTAAAAAAGTAATTGCGGCTTACACTTAATTACTTATTTCTAATAGTCTTATACCTATTAATTGCACTTCTTACTTCAACATTCTTCTTAAATAACCCGTAGTTATCTCCTCTATTGAAATTGTTGATAATTCGTCCCCTCATTTATTCTATAGTTATTTCCTCTATAAAAATCAGTGAAAATTCTTTCACCTCGCGTTCTTCTGAATCCCCCGTAATTTGTATTTATATTTTGAAAACATCCTTCTATATTCTGATTTAATCTATTGTTATCTTCTTCATGGAAATTATTAGAAATTCTTTCTTCTTGAATTCTTCTGAATTCTCTGTAATTCGTATTTCTCTCATGAATTCTTCTATCTGTATTACGATTAAATCCGTTGTAATTCATTCTTCTTTATCCAATCTTAATTTGTCGGGCTCACAATTATTTAATAATATTCTCTTATTTTTTCGACCTTTTTTTTTTTTTATTTAATAATTATAAAAGATTTTTCCAAGCTTTAGGTCAATTTGTGTGTATTATTTATTTTTTTATATAATTTTTAAAAATATCGATATTTCGCCAATATCTTTGATTGGCTTCTTCAGGAAATTATAATAATATTTTTCAGTTTGATTTACATTATTTTTAAAAAATTTACATTTGAAAAAAAAAAAACAAATATTGACAAAATTAGAAATGAAAAATTTTTTAAAAAAACAAAAACAAACAAACAAAAAAACGGATATAGTATTTTCAATTTCCTGTCTCCGTTTTTATATAATAAATATCTATAACTCTGCGCAACATTTGCCGTATCTGCCCTAAAATTCATCCTCTGAGTTGTTGGAACATTTATAATCCGTAACATTTCTAGCATATATCTACGCTTATAAATTAGTTTCTGTATTTAAAATTGAAATATTATTAAAGTTTGGATAATGATCTGAATTGAAGCAATGAGAAGATAACGCCCGTCTTTTGTGAATTAATACTCCTATATTTTTGATCTGATTTGTGACCAGCTATTCTAGTCTTCAATTTATTTTTTGTTGATAAACTACATTAGATTTATCCAACTTCTGTATCTTATCTTTAGTTCTATTAAATAACTTTCGTACCGTTTCGTACATCTTATATGCCATCCTATATTTACTTCTATCATATATTCTTGATTTTTCTAATCTTTCTGATATTTTTGGTACATATATTAATGATTTATAAATCTTAGGTTCATTATTATTATTATTTTTATTATTATTATTATTATTATTATTATTATTATTATTATTATTATTATTATTATTATTATTATTAATATTATTATTATTATTATTATTATTATTATTATTATTATTATTATTATTATTATTATTATTATTATTATTATTATTATTATTATTATTATTATTATTATTATTATTATTATTATTATTATTATTATTATTATTATTATTATTATTATTATTATTATTATTATTATTATTATTATTATTATTATTATTATTATTATTATTATTATTATTATTATTATTATTATTATTATTATTATTATTATTATTATTATTATTATTATTATTATTATTATTATTATTATTATTATTATTATTATTATTATTATTATTATTATTATTATTATTATTATTATTATTATTATTATTATTATTATTATTATTATTATTATTATTATTATTATTATTATTATTATTATTATTATTATTATTATTATTATTATTATTATTATTATTATTATTATTATTATTAT
>CATQFJ010000091.1:0-17500 GCA_956483585.1 Gymnocheta viridis
AATTGGATGCCATTAGGGACCCCTTGGACTACCCTACCTATATAGTGCACAACGTGTGCAATTCCATATTTGACCAAAATGGTCACTAATCTTTTCCAGAAATTTCACTAAAAATAATTTTTTCAAAATCAATTTATTCAATTTCCAAAATTATTTCAGATATGCGACCAATTGGGTGCCATTAGGGACCCCTTGGACTACCCTACCTATATAGTGCACAACGTGTGCAATTCCATATTTGACCAAAATGGTCACCAATCTTTTCCAGAAATTTCACTAAAAAAACCGATTTTTTCAAAATCAATTTATTTAATTTCCAAAATTATTTCAGATATGCGACCAATTGGATGCCATTAGGGACCCCTTAGACTACCCTACCTATATAGTGCACAACGTGTGCAATTCCATATTTGACCAAAATGGTCACTAATCTTTTCCAGAAATTTCACTAAAAATAATTTTTTCAAAATCAATTTATTCAATTTCCAAAATTATTTCAGATATGCGACCAATTGGGTGCCATTAGGGACCCCTTGGACTACCCTACCTATATAGTGCACAACGTGTGCAATTCCATATTTGACCAAAATGGTCACCAATCTTTTCCAGAAATTTCACTAAAAAAACCGATTTTTTCAAAATCAATTTATTTAATTTCCAAAATTATTTCAGATATGCGACCAATTGGATGCCATTAGGGACCCCTTGGACTACCCTACCTATATAGTGCACAACGTGTGCAATTCCATATTTGACCAAAATGGTCACTAATCTTTTCCAGAAATTTCACTAAAAATAATTTTTTCAAAATCAATTTATTCAATTTCCAAAATTATTTCAGATATGCGACCAATTGGGTGCCATTAGGGACCCCTTGGACTACCCTACCTATATAGTGCACAACGTGTGCAATTCCATATTTGACCAAAATGGTCACCAATCTTTTCCAGAAATTTCACTAAAAAAACCGATTTTTTCAAAATCAATTTATTTAATTTCCAAAATTATTTCAGATATGCGACCAATTGGGTGCCATTAGGGACCCCTTGGACTACCCTACCTATATAGTGCACAACGTGTGCAATTCCATATTTGACCAAAATGGTCACCAATCTTTTCCAGAAATTTCACTAAAAAAACCGATTTTTTCAAAATCAATTTATTTAATTTCCAAAATTATTTCAGATATGCGACCAATTGGGTGCCATTAGGGACCCCTTGGACTACCCTACCTATATAGTGCACAACGTGTGCAATTCCATATTTGACCAAAATGGTCACCAATCTTTTCCAGAAATTTCACTAAAAATAATTTTTTCAAAATCAATTTATTCAATTTCCAAAATTATTTCAGATATGCGACCAATTGGGTGCCATTAGGGACCCCTTGGACTACCCTACCTATATAGTGCACAACGTGTGCAATTCCATATTTGACCAAAATGGTCACCAATCTTTTCCAGAAATTTCACTAAAAAAACCGATTTTTTCAAAATCAATTTATTTAATTTCCAAAATTATTTCAGATATGCGACCAATTGGGTGCCATTAGGGACCCCTTGGACTACCCTACCTATATAGTGCACAACGTGTGCAATTCCATATTTGACCAAAATGGTCACTAATCTTTTCCAGAAATTTCACTAAAAAAACCGATTTTTTAAAAATCAATTTATTCAATTTCCAAAATTATTTCAGATATGCGACCAATTGGGTGCCATTAGGGACCCCTTGGACTACCCTACCTATATAGTGCACAACGTGTGCAATTCCATATTTGACCAAAATGGTCACTAATCTTTTCCAGAAATTTCACTAAAAATAATTTTTTCAAAATCAATTTATTCAATTTCCAAAATTATTTCAGATATGCGACCAATTGGGTGCCATTAGGGACCCCTTGGACTACCCTACCTATATAGTGCACAACGTGTGCAATTCCATATTTGACCAAAATGGTCACTAATCTTTTCCAGAAATTTCACTAAAAAAACCGATTTTTTAAAAATCAATTTATTCAATTTCCAAAATTATTTCAGATATGCGACCAATTGGGTGCCATTAGGGACCCCTTGGACTACCCTACCTATATAGTGCACAACGTGTGCAATTCCATATTTGACCAAAATGGTCACTAATCTTTTCCAGAAATTTCACTAAAAATAATTTTTTCAAAATCAATTTATTCAATTTCCAAAATTATTTCAGATATGCGACCAATTGGGTGCCATTAGGGACCCCTTGGACTACCCTACCTATATAGTGCACAACGTGTGCAATTCCATATTTGACCAAAATGGTCACCAATCTTTTCCAGAAATTTCACTAAAAAAACCGATTTTTTCAAAATCAATTTATTTAATTTCCAAAATTATTTCAGATATGCGACCAATTGGGTGCCATTAGGGACCCCTTGGACTACCCTACCTATATAGTGCACAACGTGTGCAAATCCATATTTGACCAAAATGGTCACTAATCTTTTCCAGAAATTTCACTAAAAAAACCGATTTTTTAAAAATCAATTTATTCAATTTCCAAAATTATTTCAGATATGCGACCAATTGGGTGCCATTAGGGACCCCTTGGACTACCCTACCTATATAGTGCACAACGTGTGCAATTCCATATTTGACCAAAATGGTCACTAATCTTTTCCAGAAATTTCACTAAAAATAATTTTTTCAAAATCAATTTATTCAATTTCCAAAATTATTTCAGATATGCGACCAATTGGGTGCCATTAGGGACCCCTTGGACTACCCTACCTATATAGTGCACAACGTGTGCAATTCCATATTTGACCAAAATGGTCACCAATCTTTTCCAGAAATTTCACTAAAAAAACCGATTTTTTCAAAATCAATTTATTTAATTTCCAAAATTATTTCAGATATGCGACCAATTGGGTGCCATTAGGGACCCCTTGGACTACCCTACCTATATAGTGCACAACGTGTGCAAATCCATATTTGACCAAAATGGTCACTAATCTTTTCCAGAAATTTCACTAAAAAAACCGATTTTTTAAAAATCAATTTATTCAATTTCCAAAATTATTTCAGATATGCGACCAATTGGGTGCCATTAGGGACCCCTTGGACTACCCTACCTATATAGTGCACAACGTGTGCAATTCCATATTTGACCAAAATGGTCACCAATCTTTTCCAGAAATTTCAGTAAAAAATCCTTTTTTTTTAAATTAATTTTTGTGGTGCCTGCCAACATATATCACATATTCTATTATTGTAATATC
Source organism: Gymnocheta viridis (assembly GCA_956483585.1). Taxonomy (NCBI): domain Eukaryota; kingdom Metazoa; phylum Arthropoda; class Insecta; order Diptera; family Tachinidae; genus Gymnocheta; species Gymnocheta viridis. The sequence goes on from CATQFJ010000091.1 coordinate 3,260, forward strand.
ATTAGGTACATAATGGAGAATTTTTACCATATTTTTTTTGGCATGGACTTGGTCCCAATTCCTGGATTTTTCGTCTTTAATCAAATTTGCGACCACTGTTAACCGTTTTACAGAGCTCTGTTAACTGCAAAATGAGCTATGTTAAAAATTTTTGGTTCGTGTCTCTGCTATTTAAATACGAATTTATCTTCACACACATTATATATACATAGCTGTTTTTCATCGCTTATCTTCGAAATTTAAGCTCTAGCTTATTGGCCTTTTCATCCTTTTTCATATTAGATTTTGCTTCGAAATAAAATCATTTCGTTGTATTCTTTAAGATTAACTATCCTATTTAGTTTTAAGTGAATACCTCTACTTGTTCAGCATGTTGAAATGGAATAGTTTTAATCAAACTTATGAGGACAAAGCTGCATATACAAAATTTTGAACGATATACATAATTGTTCTACTCAACAGAAAAATAACATCGTTGGAGTATAGATTGAATTACTTATTTGTTCCCTCAGTTACTGCAATATTTTATTCTTTTTATAAATTTGTTTGTCATTTAATTTTTAAAAATTGAAATGTCTGTAATTGGAGTATGAATTATGAATGAGAAATCCAATTACAAATAAATCTGTAGTGGAAAAAATTAAATATATGTAAATGAGAATATTTTTCTGACAGAGTTGGAAGGGTGGTTTTGCCAAAAAGAGCGAAATTGTAGAGCGATATGAATAATGAAATCTTAAATTAAATTTTGTTATAATTTTTTTACCGGCTTTTTTTTGTGGAATTGAATTTTTCTGGACTTTTAAAAAAGTCTATTTAAGTTCTTTTTCCTCTAGCACCTGGCAACCAGTGATGCCAGTTTAGCCTTCTCGAGGATAGGTTTAGATTTTTTCTTGTCTTTTAGCCTCGAAATTTACGTTTTAGCTTCGTGTCTTTTGTTAACCTTTATTATTTTAAATTTAGCATAAAAGTGTCTAAATTGAAACATTAAAAAATTAGTCCAATGTACAAACGTAAGTACACTGAAAACAAAATTACATCGATTGAAATCCAATGACGAAAGCTTTTAAGTTAGAAATGGACAAATTTTGGGTCAACAGTTGAGTTCTACGAGTAATGCGCTACAAAAAAATTAATTTCTTGATTTGGTTAATCTAGTATTTCGCTATGTATATGGTCTTCCAATAAGAAGTTTAATTTTGATATCTAAAAAAAAGAGTATTTTTAAGCAAAACCATCGGATATTTATTTAATTGTAAAGAGGAGGGTATCCCATTCCTAATGGAAATCAATATCAGTCACATGACCGCCATGGCTACGCCTATTGGGACATATTGTTCTCATGAAATTTTCCATCACCAAAAATGCACATTTACTGTTAAATGTCCCCGATAACTTCACGAATCCGTCTTTTAGGTCTTGAATAGATTGTGGGACATTGGCATAGAGCATATCTCTTACGTAGCCCCAAAAGGGTTTAAATCATAAGATCTCGGTAGATCGCCTCTTCGAGGAATCACACGGTCAGGAAACTTTTCACGTGTCATTTGTGGAAAGACCAATTCCAAAGATCGACGAGAAGTTACCATACCTGGGATTTCCCCAACACTATGGGATCTTTTATGCATTGAATGTTAAATCATTAATAACAATTTTGTTTAATCTGTTTTTAGCTTTTATTTTTGGCTGATTTAGCTTTTCTGGCCTTTTTAAAAAGCCAATTTAGCCATTTTTTGTTCCAGCTCCTGGCAACACTGCTAGCAACACTGCATGCGTTTTTCTAGTTATTCACTCAGGTGTTCAGTCGTGTGGTCGCTGTTGGCCAACAGTGGTGTTATTGTCGCGCTTGAATAACCTTTTATTTCATTTCCTGCCATTTTTTCAAAATAATTTTCTGAAAACAACCACAATACTAAGTTGTTCTGTCCTGCATGTTATTACGTTTAACATGTTTTCTTATTAGAAGCTTTAAATTGACCAACTTCTTAAATTTCCATAAATTTTTCTAATCATTTCTTGTAATTTGATGTAAGTCATCCATCCAAAACAGCACTGTAGTTGTAAAAAATAAATTAGCGGCGACAAAATGAAAACAAAAGGAGTGGGGTTTTTTCTGTTTTTTAAAAATATAAAATATTACTTGTTTTATTAGAAAATTCAATAAAAACTTATTTAATGTATATATGTAAGTGAAAAAAGGTTTTTATTCATTTGTTTCAAGCCCTCGTGTTTCTTGTTCCACCCATCCCTTGGTACAATCGGAGATTTTATAAAGATTTTAGCCAAATTTCTGTAATTGATTTAGGTAACTAATTAACAGAATTTTATAACATTTCATTAAAGAAAAGCAGCATGGATATCTTGATTTGCAAATTGTCTGGGTGGCCGGTAGTGTGCCAGTCCAAGTCGAGGTCTATGCACACAATCTGTATATATATATATTACACGAAACCATTTACACTGTTTCTAGCTCCCTTATAACTTGGCTTTCCGTTGTTATAAAATTTTGAAAGAAAGTTGAGCTTATTTAGTTAACCTTGGGTGTAAAATTTCAAAGCTCTGTCTTTAAAGGTTTCCGAGATATGAACGTGAAATTCAAGATTATGGTATATACACACTGACTGACTCATCAATATTATGGGACAATTCCACTATACAACTGGATATTTTCATCGGGGGGCATAGGTTCACCCCTTATTTTTATTTAAGTCCCTCTAAAACACGGTACACTTCCATGCAGGTAGGTGTTAGTGAGCTACGAGTTGGAAGTTTCCCTAGAAATGAAATGCTATTTTACCTATCAAAAACTTGTTGCTCTTTTTGATCTCAATATTTTTATTCGCCGAAGTTTTCGGATAGAAACTTGGCCTTATTTTTTAAATTTATGTTTTTGTGCGGATAAAGCTTTTCGAAATTTGTAATTCTTGTCCACGACGCCAAATTGATGTTCCTGGAGTTTCACCAACTTTCTCATGCACTGCTTCGATATTGGAATTTTAGCTGTTCCAGTCTCCCTGAAATTTTCAATTAATCTTTTCAGTGCTGACGAATTTAAAACACTATTTCAATCATATTTTGTATGCAATTTACAAACTGCGACCGCCAGACCTTCATTATATTCGTAATACTGTTCAATGAAGAAAACACGTTGCTACATCGTGTAACGCATGGAGAGTATAGCAGCTGTCGAATTGCTTTTATGGCTGCGGCAAATTGAAATATTGCCTTAATTTTGCTTTTAAGATCATAAGTTTCAGAGTACACACTTTTTTTTTTTTTTTTTTTTTTTATCTTGGACCAGCACTCAGGGGATGACCCCTACACATGCAATGCATTGTGCTGGAACTAGAGGAAAGGGATAGTGATAGATATGAAAGGAGGTGAAGCTTCATTCGTTCTTTACAACTCTGCTTTTTTTTTCTGCACGTTTATTCGTAGAGCAGTGTTGCAGCGCCTCTGGTGGCGAGGAGGACATTACGAGTTTTGAAGCTGTGTTTAGTTTTAGTAGCCACTTCTTTTATTAATTTATTTTACTTCGCCGTTGATTGTGCTACTCAGTACCAACGAAGGAGGGCGCTCTGATGTTACATTGGAATTAGTATCAGCTGAAGTTGGTAACTGTTCAGTGACCAGTGACCATGCCTTCGCCACTGAAACCTTCCGCCAACAACTGACACAAAGGCACACCAATGCACATCAGAGAAATGCGTGGTGTTTTTTTTTTTATTTCATGACTGTCTGACACTGGGTTTGAACCCAGGTCCTTCGGTTTGTAGTCAACGTGCTTACTACCTGAGCCAACGCCACCCTCAACTGAATAGGAGGGACACTCTTGCTGTCAGTCAAACATGAGAGACGTGAACGAAACCCACAAAAGTAACTAAAGGAAACTAAGTTTCTTGTCCATCATTGGTTGGACTAGAATAATTAACAATTTTACAGTTAAAATTTGAATAATTATCGTTAGTTCAATTTATATTAAAGATACAATATGGATAACAAATCAATGAAAATATAAAAAAACGTGTGTATAGACGTGTGAGCAAAAGAAGCAGTCTTTGAGTGAGCGTGTTTTAGTATATTGAACTTATTTCATATCGTGAGTTTTTCGAGCGTTAGTTACCGTGACAAATTTTCTTTTGCATTCCTGAAAGCAAGCATGTACAACAGTTTGTGAATGAGCGTGTGTGAATAGCTGTTCTGTGTTGATCTAAGGCAAAATATATTTTTTAACTAATTGCCATTTAATTAAGTTAATATTTAATAACATAAATATTGAAGGGACTTCTCCCAGAAATTTGAAACGGTTGGCGAATGCAAAAAAGAAACAAAAGATCTTTATATGAACATGCATTATTCTTTCATATCCAAAATCAGTAGGATTAATAGTGAGTCGAACTATCTTGCAACTGCAAATGGAGTTCTAATATCAGCGTATTGCATTCTAATTTGCGCGTCTACTCGCATACAACTCCGTTATCTTAGTGGGAAAATAAGTGAAACAAGTACCACTTATTGGTACAAAATATTGCTTATATCAGCGATTACGTAATGTATATATATTTTTTACCACTTTCTATACGCATCACCCAAAAATTTAAGAACGGGATATATACATAGTTTGTCATTCCATTTGTGATTTCTACATTATTTATTCTGGATCCTTATAAATAGAGAATCCAAATGATGTCCGTCTGCTACAAAAACGCGCATCGATACATCCTTAATTTATAAAAAATAAATTAAAGATACCCACTAATGTTTGTTGCACTAATAAGTTAAGAGAAAACAAAACTATGTGTATAAAATAATTTTATGCACACACATATCATACTCCCCACTTTGATGAAGGATATATAGAATTCGACACAGCCGATTATAGCACTCCTACTTGTTTTATTAGCGTTTTTCCTTTGCCCGACATTTTAATTTCCCACGAAATCGGGAAATAAATTTAAATTTTCCGGGGATTCCCACTCTGAACAAATAAATAAAAATAGTATGTATTTTTTATTAAGAAATGTATGTTGTTTCTAAGTGGAGAGTGAATTTAAGGCCATAATTTAAAAAAATCACTTTAAATTGTAGAAACAAATTCAGTTTCTTTTGTAACATACCCGAAAACTTAATGACCAAAATAAAATATAAAAAACACATATGTACATAATATTATTTAACGTGTTTTTATTTTAATCGCACTTTTTCCAAAATTCATATTTTTAATATTCAGTAAAACATTAATAGTTTTCTTAAAAACACATTATTTAAAGTTATTTTAATATGTAGTGACATTTTAAATGTGACAACACGTTTAAGGAATCATACGAATGTCTATTTTTAATTTCAATTTCAAATTTCCCTATGAGAGAAAACCCACGGTCGCTTTCAATGGATTCATGTCCTTTACAGGTTGCTTCGACCAATCGAAATTATTTTTAATTTACAATATTATCATTATTAAACAATTAAAATTCTAGATCATCACTCAATATCATCATACAAATTACTGAAATTTTTTAAATAAAGTTTTGCTTTCGTTAAAAATTGGGAAATTTATTGTAAGAGATTTCCAATGTGATTTCGCTCGCAAAATAAAGGACGTAATATCTACTTAATGTAATAAAAAATATCGGTAAATAATTTATACTTATATAACTGAAATACCTTTAGCGATACCGAAATTAAAAAATATTCCATACCGTTACCGATACCGATAGGTATAAAAAAATTTTTATGTTTGGATTCAATAAAAATTACGAAACGAAATGGGCTTAAAAAAGCGATAGAAGATCCGACTGTTATGCCGTCGGTGCTATAGCTTTCAGAAATTTTTTTATTTGCATTTTATGGTGTTTTAAATGATTTTTTGATTAAAGAGAATAATATATTATTATTAAAGAAACAAATATTTTTGTTTAGGCCATATGGATTGTGATGATACATGATAAAACAACATTTAAAATTAAATTTCTTTTTCTGTTTTTGACATTTTGTGCCAAGTTAGTGTTGTTTGTAATATTAACACTATCTGTAAAATGAATTCGGCTTGGGGCTTACCCAGTTCAATCTGCATTAAAGTGAGTTAAGTTACTGTTACTAACTATTGTGAACCACGCCAGAAGTTTACTTTTGGGATACACAAAAACAAATAAATAACACTGTCAACCAAGCATTTGATTTCTGCACAAAGATGCCCCTTGTTTAGATTTAAACGTTAAAATGACAATTTGTTTAAGAATTTCTGTAAAATATTATAGAAATACACAATAAATAATTTATTTTTAATTGTCAATATTTAAAAATTAATAAATACAGGGTGTTTTTTACGCCCGATAAAACTTATACGTAGTTGTACACAAAAAAATTTTTGTTAATTAATTAATCAAAGAATTTTTTTCAAATGATCAATACATGGCACTAAGGGCCGGGCCACATAGAATCCGTCGTACGTTATACTTTGTTTTTTTCAACTGACAACTTTTTGTTTTTTTTATCTTGGACCAGCACTCAGGGGATGACCCCTACACATGCAATGCATTGTGCTGGAACTAGTGGAAAGGGATAGTGATAGATATGAAAGGAGGTGAAGCTTCATTCGTTCTTTACAACTCTGCTTTTTTTTGCACGTTTATTCGTAGAGCAGTGTTGCAGCGCCTCTGGTGGTGAGGAGGACATTACGAGGTTTGAAGCTGTGTTTAGTTTAGTAGCCACTTCTTTTATTAATTTTATTTTACTTCGCCGTTGATTGTGCTACTCAGTACCAACGAAGGAGGGCGCTGTGATGTTACATTGGTATTAGTATCAGCTGAAGTTGGTACTGTTCAGTGACCAGTGACCATGCCCTTCGCCACTGAAATCTTCCGCCAACAACTGACACAAAGGCACACCAATGCACATCAGAGAAATGCGTGGTGTTTTTATTTCATGACTCTGTCTGACACTGGGTTTGAACCCAGGTCCTTCGGTTTGTAGTCAACGTGCTTACTACCTGACCCAACGCCACCCTGAATTTAAGGAATCCGTACAATTGGAAAATTCGATTGGATTAGCCGACCGTTCTTTAATTCCTGATGATGTGGTAAGAAAAAATGAAACTCAAAGAGGCTATTGTCGTGACATCAATACGAAAGCCGACGTTAAAGTGCTGGGAACCAAATATGTTATAAAAAATGTAAATGCAGAGCGTTTAAGAGTCATTTCGAACTGGCAACGTGATGGTGCTGTTTGTCTCGATTCTTGGGTGGGCAGCACAAAAGATGTGGAAAAAAAAGCCGTACTTAGAACTGCTTCTGGCTGTCGCTTAGAAATATCATCAAATTACTTCTATAATTTTCAAGATTTGAATTCACGGCGCCAACGCGATGTATATAATCCGAAAGTATTTTATCCAGGTAATACGATTATAGGCAGCCTGCCACAAATTGAAAATATCAAAATTCTTACGCCTGATATACCGCTACATACAAATAAAAAGGGTAAACCCTTGACGCGGAAGTTCACCATAGAAAGCATATATACGGATTGTGTTTGGGTTAATTGGCAATGTAAAGCTTTGTCGAATGATGCAAATTTAGAAAACATTACCTTGCAACCAAGTCCTTGTGTAAGGGGCGATGATCTCAAATGTTTAAAACGTTTAAATCTTTTTGCTGCAAATCGTTGATCGTAATTATTTAACCTATTCATCCTGTGATACACTAGTTAAGAAATCTGACTGCGACAAAGAGCAAGCCATTAAATTTAAAGAAATATTAAAGCAAAAAAAAAGAGGAAAATGCCAAAAATTTTGTGCGTACCTCTTTTACAAGTACAACTGGTACAGCAGGAACTCATCATCATTATGAGAAATTTAAGAAAAAACTTAGGATGAGCTTGGACGATAAATCTAGTAGCAAATTAAAAAGAAGTCTTTTGAAATCAGATAAGTTGGGTAAGCGTGACGCATCTCAAGAAATGGTCGCTCACGAGAGACTACCACCAAAAGGTAACAAGGATTGCGAAGCTGAATGGGTTTCAACAGAAGATGAAGCTGAAATTTGTGAAGATAATTGTGATGTCATTGCCATGGACATCGATAATTTCGTTGAGAATCTTAAACAATATACGGAAGATTGTATTAGTACTACAACAACAATGTCGACATGTTCAAGTCCCTCGCCACATACGAGTCCCAAGCATTTGACCAAACGTCAATTAAAGAAAAAGGCCCGTAAGAATTTTAAGAAGCCATTTTTAACCGAACCTTGTGCAGAATTCAAACCCAAAGAAGGCGATGAACTTGTAACGGAAGCTTTGTTGGTATATAGTACTGCTACGGTAGTTTGGCAAGATGGCACCATTGAATCGGATATTCTCTCAACTCAACTATATCCTATTCATCATTTGGATAATCATGAACTTTTCCCTGGCGACTTTGTAATATCAGCAAAAGAAGAACAAGATTTTACTCATCGTGATTATGGTGTAATACAAACAGTAGATCATGATGGTCGAACTGACAACTTAGTTGAAATACAGGTTTTCTTAGTCACATTCGGTACGTCTCCGTTAACGCAAAGTACTAAAGTTGGGCAACTTTTAACGTACGTTGAGTACTTTGAAAATTATCATGTTTTTTGCTTTGTTTTTATTAAGCTTTTTGTATTGTGCGGTGACAAAAATAAATTAAATAAAAATTAAAATTAAAAAAAAATAAAATATCCTCTAATTCTATTGAAAATGTGAAATTTAATCAAATGAAGCTGATTTAATGTCCGACAACAAAGTATTCATTTTGTCAACCTCCTCCGCCGATACTTTAATATCAGTTGAAAAAAGCAACGTATAACGTACGACGGATTCTATGTGCCTCGGCCTTAACATTTGAAAATGATTTCGGGCATATGGCTGCGCCACTGTTCCTGACGAAGATCATTCTGGACGCCCTATTTTCAGGCGTCAATATTTGATTTCAATAACTACATCTCGTTCGAATCAATGTCATCCATATTTTCAAACAAAAAATCACTTATCATGGTGCGGTAACGATATCCATTGACCGGAACGTGAGCTACGGCCTAATTTATTAAGAAATAAGGTCCGGTAATGCCACCATTGTGTAAGCCGTACTATCTGTAGATTTGAGGACTATGTAGTAATATTCCATAAGCGGAGATTTTGTTTTTTTAACGAACCCGTTTAGCCAAAAATTTGCTTCATACGTGAACACATTTTGACATGGCATATATAAAATTTGCGCAAAGTTTCCACTTAGTGGACGGATAGACCCACGATTGATTTTCTTCTAGTTAATATTAATTGGAAGTAGATTTGTAAAATATCGACGCTTCTGAATACTCGTTACTTGTTAAGTATTGACTCAATATTACTCAAAACTTTAACGGGGCTCTTCTGAAAATTTAAAAAACAAAAATTTTACTAAAATTCTAGTTTAATCTTAAAAATTAAATATCATTATTCTTATATTAAAGTTTACATTTTAGTTATGTCTTATGATATTTTATTTAAGAAAATAAAATTTATTTGTGTTTTTATGCATACTTTGAAAATACAACTCTGAAAGTATTCAGTAACTACTTCTTAGAATAAAAATACTATCTGTATTGAGTACTCAATACCCAGATACTCAATACTTTTACAACTCTACTTAAGAGTTGTGCTAGCGGATTTTGTAGAGTCATAGATAAACTAGATAAACTAGATCCGATTCTTGATGGGTTTTATCAAATATACAAATTATATGGAGATATATAAAAAATATTGTAGTGCAATCGGTGTCGAAAAAGTACTATATTAGAAGTTTATTGGTACAGAATTCATTTTCATTTATCATCTTTGTCACAGATGCCAGAAGAAATTTAACAAAATCTCTACATGTCTCGAAAAATTTCCCCCTTTTCCCTACACACAAAAAAAATCCCTACATTTTTCCTTTTCTAAAAATTCATTGATTTTATGAAAAAATAACATTGTATAAAGGGTTTTGAAGTTTTGTACATTTACATCGCCAGACAAAAAATAAAATAATGAAAAATAACATAAATTGTTCATTTTAACAACCTCCAATAGCAGCCTTTGTGCAATCTTAGTTCTCAAACAACTGTACTAATTACATTTCTTCAAAAATTATTTAATTTTTAAGGGATGTCTTTGGACTAACATAGACTTCTTAAATTTTTAAAATAAAGATGTGGAGATCTTAGAAGATAATCAAAATCCTAATTCTGATTTCTTAACAACATTTTATAAAAGATAAAAAAAGGTGACCCGAAATAGAAAGAATGAAAGCTATTTTTTTTTGTTTATAAGAGCTCATTTGAATATTTAAAATAGCTTAATATATATTTTTGAAAAGTCTTAATTTCTGCATCAACTCATGATGAACAATACAACAAAAAAAAGGAATTTTTGTTTGTGTAAAGTCTAAGCCCTTGTCAAAAATTATTGTAAACAAAAATTAAATAAAATAAGTTAACAGAAACCATTAAATTTTTTGGACGCTACAAATGAGCAAGACAAGGAAGTGTGGATTACTTTGAAAGTATTTGCGGTCCATATAGAAGGTAGTGTCACTCTCAAAACAAGCACAAATGTACCTATAAGAAATGATTGAAAATTTTAATAAAAAATAAAAACAAATTGAAGAAACAAAAGCTTGGATATTTTGTAAATATAAACTAGAGATGGGATCGTGAGTGATTTCTCACTCATGCTCACGATAAAAAGTTTTACTCCCGTTCATGCATGCTCACATGAGTAGGAAAACAAGTTACGCACAATCACGAAAACTCACACTCACGAAATAATCACGAAATTTTTTTTTTAATAATTAAGAAAAAAAAATTATTATTATCACTGATCCATTCTGCGAATCTGATCAATATACTGTTTATAAAAAAAATTCTAAAATTAATAAAGAAATGAGTAAAGTAAGATTTGAACTTGAGCCAAACAATTCCTTTCAACATAAATAACAATATAGCAAAAAAATCACGAGGCGATCACGGCGAAAATCTACTTATGCACGCTCAATTTCTTTATACTCGCGTTCATGCACGCTCACGTAATTGAAACAAAAAATTAATTACGCTAATCACGTGATTACATAAGATTGGAAAAACAATGCTAGAGCAAAAAATTGTCATATGGCGTAGTTATGCCATCTGTTTATTTCACCATGCATCAAACCAAAAAAAAATCAAAATTTTTAAATTTAGTTTTATTTTTCAAACAAATTCTATTTCCAAGAAAATCGGACATTTCTTTGCCTTTCGTTGTCTCTTTATATTAATTACCAAAAGATTTTTTCTCTCTGTATGAAATAATTCGCATAATAGTGAAACAAAATTTGATTTAGATTTTTATGTGTATTATCACTTTTATGGGGTGTTTTACGCAATTACACCGCAATATAAAAGGAAGAAAAGCAAAGTTTTAAAAACTCCCTACTTTTTCCTTAAAAGAGAAATCTTTTTCCTTTCCTTGAAATTTTCCAATGAATTCCCTACAAAAATCGAAAATTCGCTACTCTTGGCATCACTGATCTCTGTACCATACCGAGATAGGATCAAAACAATTTGAAAATAAATCGGAGATTTAATATGTAATTTTAGTTGAAGGAGTATTCGAGCTTATGTTGTTATGAGAAACTAATCATACAGAGCTATGACGTCAAAATTTAGGATACTTTGGACATGATGAAATTGTGAACGTTTACTTTCATATGATTGCCCAGTTTCGGTCCTATAACATACACAAACTTTAATCATTTCGGAAACGTATCATAGCATAATATGCTGATCGTAAACAGTCTAATATCTCATCTATTGATATTCGATATTTTAGTCTAGCTTAATACTTTTATTCATCTTGTGTGAAGTTTTTTAAATTGCTTAATACAACATACTAGCAAAACTTCACTTACATAAATTATTTTAAAGATTTCGAAACAACATATAAACAACATTAAAAAAAAGAAAACTTCAAAAACGCTTTCTATAATAGTTTAAAAGGAATTTAAAACTGCGAAATACATTTTATATTAATTTAAATACGATGTGCAAATAAACATAAATAATTTTTGATATTAAGCCCAATCAAATTTAACTAAATAAATATATACATTGAGGATACACATATATGTATAAACAACAAGCAATAAATTGGCATCATAGTATAGAATTACAAAAGACAAAAATATGAAAAAACTAATACATTCATATTTATATATAATTATTTATTCATATCAGATGGGCAATAGTGTTCTAATAAATTCATTTTATTAAATAATGCATAAAAAATCCATTTTATAAAATTGTCGTAATATGAAATAAATCTTATTGATATTTTAGGCCAAATATAAAGGTTTTAGACCACGTTTCTAATGGAAGTCAGTACGATCGTCAAAGAAGCCCACCCCTACATCTCCCGAATACAGTAGTTCAGAATTTTAAAACATGCCTTTCACTACACAACGTTACCTTAACCTTGTACATGCATAAAAACATGAAACGAGCGGATATTAGTGCTCCGGTGAGAAGACCAGTAACAATTCGTAAATCGTTCCTATTTAATTCCTGGATGCTATTGTACTATTAAGGTTTGAGCAACGATTTTGCTTACCTGGGACCTTATCTTGCCAGAGATCAAATCTGTGTTCTTGATAACACTTAATAATGCACAAAATTTTTAAGAGAACGCGTCAAAAATCGATCAAAAATGTAAACAATGGGCGAAGTTATTGAATTTTGTAGTTAAAAAATTATATAGTTATGAGATAATTTAAGTTAAAGTTGGACAATGTAACTTAATTCGCTTTTAAAATTACTTCGATGAGTTGCCCTGTCTCCACTACATATTCGTAACTCATTTTGTTATTTATCTTTGTTCTTCAGTATTGCTACAACTAAAGATTGTTTTAAACAAAAGTTTACCAAATTTGAGAATAAATACCCATATCTTATGGTTTTTATCCCACTTTCTTTCGGGAATAGTTGATAAAACAATGGCATTAAGCTTTGAATGAAATTCCACGAAATATCATAATAATCTTCGATTAGATGTTGGAAAAGAAATTGACCTAAATTGATTTCTTTATTACCGACTTTGCTAAGGGCACTTCTACGCGTTCAATATATATCGAATGCGATCTAGCAATGCGATATTTTTTGAACGTCTAGCATGAATTATTGAGGCAAGTACTGGTGGATCACTTAATATTTTGCAATCCAGAAAATAGATCGGGATCCGCACAATATATTTGCCCTAAAGATATCCATAAAAACTAAAAAAAATTTATTTCTTTTTAAATCATAATTTGCTAGATATAAGTATGTCAGCATATTTTTAGCAGCTACTTTAGAATACATACGGCCATGTTCCTATCAAAAAACTTCAGTCATTAAAATATTGAGTTCAAAAAGAGGACCAAGTACTTGATAGGTGAAATAGCATTTCATTTGTAGGCAAACTTCCAAATTGGCAACTTGATGAGTAGTCAGTCAGTAAGTCAGTCCGTGAGTACATATATTATACCAAAATATGCACCTTGAATGATAGAAGATTGCAATTTGATACAAAACATTACTTATATAGGGTGCTATAATTTTATTGCAACGGGAAGCAAAGTTATGAATGGCCAAGAACAGAGCAAATGGCTTCATGTAATATACACAATGTTTGCATTGGCCTGGCACTTAGTTCCACAGTTATAAACTGCGGCAAAAATCAAATAACCTTTTGTTTATTACTTTTTTTTAATTCTGACAATCATAAAAAAAGTCATAAATTTTTTTTCCAAGGAATTTTTAGCATATCTCCAGCAAATTTTTGAAATTCATACCTTCACTTAATTGTGAATAAAAGCGAAACGCGTTCATCGATTTTCATGATTTATGTCTCATTTTGTTCATAGGTTATGTGACTTTACGTGAAATTAATAGGTCTAGACACTTTTTTTACCGTTTTGGATTTCTTATGAATTAAAAATAAAAAAATTCAATTTTTTAGGCAAAAAATACTTTTTTCTTCATACATTTATTTATAACTCCGAAACTGTTGCTTATGTACCGAAACGTTGTATGAACAGATTAAAGGAATTGTAATTCCCAATTTTTTTTAAAATCGGACTAGTGGTTCTCGAGTTATGTCAAAAAAAGACCACGAAAGGTGACAATTTCCCCTATGTGATAGTTACTAACTTCAAATCGATATATCTCGATTCCTAGACGTGACCCAGTAAAA
>CATQFJ010000091.1:22500-31186 GCA_956483585.1 Gymnocheta viridis
TCGCAACTTTTCAATATGTCCCAACTTTACTCAAGCGTAAAGCAACGCGATTTGGTCCGCGGAGGTGTGATACTTACTGATAGTCAATATTTCGGACAGAAAAAATCAATCAGTATCAAAGTAACTTATGATAGAAGTAGATACTTGTATTTAGGGCACCTTGTACAAGTGTATTTATGTATAATTAGAGTGAATTGAAATCTCATGATTTTGTTTTAGAAATGAGTGCAAATTTTATTACTTTGGAATGCATATTTTAAAACTTTTAGTTCATATTTTAGTCGATTAAAACACACATTCTTTGTGCATGAAGTTTTTGTTCCACCTAAGGAGTGTTTGCGAAAAGTTTTGCTATCATGCCATACTGAGACTCATCAATGAATATAGTATAATAATGTTTATATTTCTTCGAAAGTTTCTTAACCCCAATTCTATGTGTTTGGTTGATAGTCTCATGCTTTCTTCTGAAACCAGTTGAGTCTAGGAGTCACCTTAATTTTAAGGGTCATTTCACACTATAATACAGGGTTAGTCGATTAAAATGTTACCAACTTTAGGTTTGCAATACTGACGAACCGATAATGCCAGCTATGCAAACTCATACCAATGGCAGCTGCTAATATTGCTTCCAAGCTATGACAAGCGTGCATTTTCATATTCCAAAACGAGCTCACGGGAAACCCTTACGAGATCCAAAAGGTACACGATCTTACACCAAAGCAAATAAATATTAGACTCGAAAGAGCATTGTGTTTGTTTATAAAAAAAATTTCTTATTAAAAAATTATCGTGCTTGAACTTGAACGCACTCACGAAAATTTTAGCTTTCGAACGGCCACTCGGCAACTGTTAATTTTTTTATCAATGAACTCCGATTTCAATGTATATAAATTTCTAAACCTGACAATATGATAGATCTATTCAACGAGGACAACAAGTCACTCAAATCGGTTTTTTAAGCAGAAAATGATATTTTGTAGCAACAGTTGCTTAAGCCCTACCAACAACTATACACTCCTTGTCCAGATTAGAAAAATGGCACAGTGTAGTACATTTCTATTTCTTATGTACGGTTCCTTTAGCGAACTCATATATATCGAACCTGATATTATCACCATTTCTTTTTGATTTCGTCTTTCAGGTATGTATTTTGTTTTACACACTAACATCTACATACATACATATATTCAGTCACAATTAAATGATTAAATAATCACAAAATTTATTTTCAGTTCATTAAACTTCGAAGTGATTTTATTCAACGTAAATTTAATTAGAATGATTTTAGATACATGGTTGTTTATAATGGTTGGGTGAATGAATTCGGATTCAAATTCACCTTTAATTATAAAAATAAATTGCTAAGGGCTCGACATTCAAATACAGATTTTTGTAGAGCAGAATGGCATGCAGTTTTCGACTTTTCTCTAAATAACTTTTTAGTCAATGCAAATATTTTTCTAAAGAATCTTAAAAGTGTTTTTACAAATACTCACTTGCATTCCATGATGATAATGGAACTGTATATTCAACAACAACAGCTTTCTTCGTATAAAAGAAAATGAAAATCCTTAAATGTATTCATTGGTTTGTTAATTTAGCAATTTTCTTTTGAAATTATTTTCTAGTATCTACATCTACATCATCAAATACTACTGACTTTTGCTAGAAAAAAGGAAAAATATAAAAAAGCTAAATGAGATAGAAGGTCCAGACACACTTCCAAACATTCATTTCTGCTCACTTCAGACTCAGTTGGAATCGTTAATTTTTTTTCATTTTGTTTGTAGGTGTGTTTGAATGTACATACATATGTGTTTGTTGTGTGCAACTGTGTATGTATATATGTACATACATATGTATAGATGTGAGTATTGCTTAAATGTATTCCTAAATAGAAAATAAAGAGATATCCAAGTTCTTTATTTAACAAGAGGTAATTAACCTCTTGAAAAGAAGCTACTGCAGGAGGAGTGCCATCATCTGCAGCACCATCTGCTACCATGGAACAGCAATCAAAGATAACTGAAGAATAAATACCGAATTATTCCTAAATGTATTTGAAGTATATTTGTAGTGTTTAACTTTTGTTTTAGATAACAAAATGTTGGACAAGAGCAATTTCAAAAAAGTAAAGTCTTTAACATTTCCATTATTGACACATTTTAAAATGTTAAAAGAAAAACTAAAATACAGACGATAGAAAAGACAGACTTAAAGGTTTAAATCCCAATTGTAATCACCCCCTTAACAATAAATATTATATACACTTGTATGTGCATTGAAGCGTGTGTTTATTTAAATACAAACATCCCAGCATACCAAAAAGCTTGAGAAAAATATTATAATAAGGTTACTTACTGCAAGCCTTAAGCTTGAAAAATATTGTAGAATATATTGAAAAAGGTTATCGTAACAATTGTAGAAAAATCAAAACGGAACCCTCGTGAAAATATTACATTTGTACAATTATTTTAAACTTATCTTTGCAATTGTAGAATAAACTTACTGAAAAATATTTTATTAACTTCTATAAAGAAAAGCTTACTATCTAAATATTTTTATAAGTTTTTTCACATAATTGTAGAATAACCTTACGGGAATAATTGGGGTGTTCACACTCTGGTCATATCAGTCATATTGTCATAATGTCTTATTATTTTACAATGGTTTAAAAAAGTTGTTGTTGTGCTTCAAGCAAAAAAGTCATAAAATAATAAGACTTTTTAAGGTATGTTTTTGGTTTCTCATAAAATAACAGTAGAAATCTTAGTCGAGCAGCTGTAACTCCTTATTCGAGCCGGCAATAATATTAACAAGCCGCCGCTACAAATAACACAAAATGAAAACAAGGCAAATTCATTACCAGGAGGCGAATTAATTATAAGGTGGTTGCAGTGGCGAATTCACGTGAATTTATACATTAACTGTCCTGTTAAATTTGTTACATATTTTCCATGGTGTAATAATATAAGGTGCTCTTATCAAACAACAATAAAAAACAACATGCATTTTGTTTGTGTAAAATTATCACAATATTGTCAAAAAAAGCTGTATACAAAACATAACAAAATGTGGTTTGTATGTATTTAGTGGTTATGCAAAAACAAAAAGCATAACGTAAACAAAAATATTCACAATGGCGGCCAAAAATGTAAACAACTTTTGACAAGAACGTGAAACTTACCATTTTTTTGCAGATTATTTAACGGTCAAAACACAACCCTACAAAAAACCATATTCCTTGTTGCGCACACCTGATATTATTACACCATGATATTTTTCGGCGCCATTTTAATGTAATTTTCGTGCAAAAGGCAAATTTATTACGACTACAATAAATCAACAACAAAGCAAACAACAGGCATTTTGTTTGTGTAAACGGTGAATTCATTATATACGCTGTCAAAATTCTCCATGCATAAAAAATTACATTAAAATGGCGCCGGAAAATATTTAACAAATTTGAAAGGGCAGGTAATGTATAAATTCACGTGAATTCGCCACTGCAACCACCTCATAATTAATTCGCCTTGAATGAAAATTATGCGTTTGTGTAAGCTATCTGCCTGGCAGCTTATGGATGTTTTTCTACTTGCCGCCGTAAGAAAAAATATTTCGGCTCATTAGTTTGTTCTTCCTCCTCTTCATCACCTAGAAAAGGGTGCATTTAAATTTGAATACATACATACATGAATTTTTTTGTTCATATTTATTTGAGGTAGCCATTATCACGTTTAACATGTAATTTTCGCACAAACCAGCTATTATTTTACTTTTTTCACTTGATTTCGGCATTTTGATATGAAATTGTATTTTTAAATGTTTTTTTTGTATCAGCTGGCACAATTATGACATAGCACACTAAATTATGACGGGGTTGTTCACACTTGTCATATTTTGGTGTGCTATTATTTTATGACATATGACTTATGACTACAGTGTGAATACCCCAAATGTTTTATTAAATTTGTATTAAAAAGCTTACCATCTCAATATTTTTATAAGCTTTTCTACGTAAATGTAGAATAAGCTTCTCAATTATAATATTCAGTTTAAACAAATCTTCATTTATTTTTTCTTCAGTTTATTTGTATAATGGAAGAGTCTTTCAATATTTAATGTATTTTTATACATATCAAATTAAATGTAATAATTCAGTTACTAATAAAATAAATAATTATCATATTTAAATTAAATTTTTATGTTTTTTTTATTATTTTTGTAGCTTAGGCGCAGTTTAATGCGATTTTTCACGAACTGGAAGAACGTTCTCGTGTCCCTAATAAATTGGTCCTCTGTAATACCAACTGATATTGCTGCATCTATGAAATTTAGAGATTTATTATTATTATTTTGTTTTAGTTACATATTTTATTTGACTTACTTCGTATTGCTTTTGTTGTGCTTAGATTACGCACACTTTTTTTAGTCTCAGTGCCTTTCCAGCATAGTTGTTCTCCTAGTTCATCACTTATTACTTTTCGCCAACAATTTTTTATAAAATTTGGTGCCTTTGCAACAGCTGTCAGTTCGTTTTCCTGAAAAATGTGATAAGGAAAAAATTAGGGAATCGATTTCATATATAGCGTACATAGAATCAGAATTAAACTTACAAAAGAAGCAAAGCTTTCTCCGTTTTCTTGCAACCGTTTTTCAAAATCCAAGAATTTCTCAATTTCCTTGAATGGCTGTGCAGGCATTACAACGAGTTTTATTTGAACCTTTTCTTTTTTCAGCTCCTGCAACTCCTTTCGTACAGTTTGCACCTCATTCGTCAGTCTAATCAACATCGGCTGAATTGCTGCGACTACTTGATTGGCTATTTCTGAAAGTGAATTAATATATTAAGCTTTATTCAAATGTCTCATAGACTCAATATTACCTTCAGAGTTTGGAAAATTTGTGTGGATGACATGTTGGTTTATTGTAGACGGTTCCAAAGTAGTTATAGTTTCTTGCGATAGGCTATTTTTATGTTGATTTGTAAAGTAATTGTTAAAGACTTCAGACATGGTGAATCAGTGGTAAAAATGCTATTTTTGAGTCATTAGAAAAAGAAACCATTTTAATTAGTTGATACAAAAAGTGTTCCTGAGTTGTTTCTGATAAAGATAAGTGCGTTGTTTGCCATATATTCAAGAAAGAAGATTTCAGTGGATAGTAAAACATTGGTTCCAAATTCAGTACTTTTCTTCCAAACACTCTTAATGTTTGTGAACAGTCAATTGATGAAACTTTAAAAACTTCTTGTCCAACAGCTTAGAAATTGTCAGGCGAAGAAATTGACAAAAAGAAATATTCAGTATCAACAAATGTATTCGTTTTCCTTTCTACTTTTCCAAGTTGATTTGAATGTGAATTGTTTAAGCTCTGCTCAACCAGTCGATTATATAATTGGTTGGGTATGTGGTTCTTCTTCTTAAGAAGCCGTTTTAGTTGCCCCAATTTATTTTCGAATTTAAAAGCGCTAATATTTTCCAGTGAGCCATATAATAAAGCATCATCCGCTATATGAGTTAGGCAGTGAAAGTTATATGTTACTGTGGTTTCATTATAATACACTGGAACATACATCACAAAATTTGTTAACATAGCTCGAGCACACTCATTTTGTGTTTTATATTTATTTTCATCTAATAAAATGCGCATAGCCAAACTTAATTGCATAAAGTGTAAATACCGCCTTTCATCTAAAATATTTTTCAATATAAATGGTCCACTATAAAGAAGGAACTGGCGAAACTCTGTTGCCTTGTATCGCTCGAATTCCTTCAAACCTCGATACCTTCGACAAAACTCCCGCGGAATTTGGGATTTTAGGTGCTGTAGTTGGTCATCCAGCAATTTGATTTCTGCTGGTAGCAGAGAAAAAGGAAATTTTTTTTTTATCCATGCCGTCATCAAGGACTTAACAACACCGAGGCAAACCACGTGCATGTAATCAAGGGCAAATGACTTTACTATATCTATTGGTAATTTCTCTATTGCCATTTGGGTGCTCGCTATATGGTGATTTGTATATTCATGTGCTCTAAAACTTTCATCGGTTCTTAAAACGTTATTTTCAAGTTTGAAAGTCATGCGTCTCTGAACATATTCTCCACTTTGCGTACACTTATGGCAGGAATTATAACCTGTATGACTTTTGATACCCATAACAAGGGACCTTGCAGGTGCATCACATACAAATGACCGGCACCTAACTTTATAAGTTTTTCCATTACAAAAGAAGTTAGATTCAATAACGTCATTTAGTTCCTCGATGAATGGCATTAAGAATGCATTAATATCTTTTGGTTTATTATTGCCAGAATAAACTCCTACAGTGTGTACTGTTTTTGTACCATTGATATTCACCATTATAGGCCAAGCTTGAGCCAAAGAACTTTTTGATATAGGTAGCCCATCTATATTGATATTTAATTGAATAGTGTCACTATTATACGATGAATAAGAGAGGAAATCCGTCAAACAATCTTTTAATCCGTAGTGCACATATTCACCACCTGTTAGCTGAACAATTGGGGCATCTCTAGGTGTTTTTTTCAATGATCTCGCGTCCCTTGGTAGGCATGGCTCAATTTTCTTTAAAATTATCAATAGTTCATTTAGGGCATAATTAGAAATTAAATGTTTTACACTCCACTTAGCCAACTCATCTCGGATATTGTAGTTTTTAACAAAATTATTAATTGAAATTTCATCACTTTCACCCGAAGTTGAGTATTCAAAAATTATTTCTTCAATTGAACTGTTATTTGGAACACCAGCACTGAAATCTTGAACTTTATCACTTTCACTTGGACATTTACAATTATTTTCGTTTATTGACCTGTTTTTAGGAACATTAGGACTGAAATCTTCCACTGATTCATTAATTTTTTGTTTTTTATTATTTAAAAGGAGTTCAATAACTTCTTTTGTTTGTCTTCTAACACTTTTTTATAGTTATTTGGCATTTTAATTATTTTATTAAAAAATTACCGATTAGTATTAATTTAATATTCAATTCTACGTTCACTCACTTTAAAATTTAAAACTAAATGTGCACGCAAAACAATTTCAACAAGTTTGTAAAAGCAAAAATAACGGTACATGACTTTAGAATGTATTACTTTGTTCAATCATTTTAATGCGTCATTCAATAGTCGTTTATAAGTAAACTTTAGAAAAAGTTGTGTGTAATAATTGTTTCTCAAGCATTGTTTAAAACTGTTTGTGTATTCAAAATCTGTCAATATTAATGTAAGCGACATTGAAAAAACTTAATATCTACTGTTTATATAAGCTTATTCTTAAGTTCTATTGCAGTTTGATAGCAATTTGGTATGCTGGGATACTACATACATTGCACATGTATGCACATTGGGGTTCGCCTTGCCTGTATGGGTTAAAATTTTTTGAATGTTTTCGGGTGTAACTCCCTTTTAAAATGTTCTTCACATCAAAAAAATAAGCTTCGAAAAATTTTTTTCGGAAGGCGTGGCTTATTCGCCCTTAAATTAGTGATATATGCCCAATATCAACCAAATCAATATAAATGTTATTTACATACGAGTATGTGCAAAGCCTTACAAATAAGAATCTGGATTACAGTTAACCAATGGATTTGAAACCGAAATCCCTAAAAACGTATCACACTACATTTTTTTCTAAAAAATTCTGCAAAAACACCATTATTACCCCAAATATACACACAAATAAAAATGTGTGTGAAGATAAATTTCGAAATTTATAACCCTAGACACAAACCATACGCATTAACAGAGCTATGTTACAATGTTAACATAGCGCTGTTAAGCATAGAAAAACTGAGGGTATCTATTCCAAATGGAATTATGACCACATTTTTTGACCAAATGGACAAAAAATAGAAGGTACAAGCAGCTAATTCTATTGTTTTTATAAAACAATAAACATTAAACACAAGCATGTATCGAAACTATACTTTCTGACACACACAAAAACTATTATATTCTTTAAAGGAAGAATCTGAATTCCCAGGTACTGGACATACCTGGGCGAGAAAAAATGAATGGATTTTATAGATTTTATGCTCCCCTAAGACACCCAATTGTCAGAAATCTTAACAGTTGGATTTTTAAAGAAAAATTTGGATTTTAGTGAATTTCCAAATTTGGAATTTCTCTAAAGGATGAATTCCCAGCTACTGAACATACCTGGGCGAGAAAAAATGAATGGATTTTATAGATTTTATGCTCCCCTAAGACACCCAATTGTCAGAAATCTTAACAGTTGGATTTTTAAAGAAAAATTTGGATTTTAGTGAATTTCCAAATTTGGAATTTCTCTAAAGGATGAATTCCCAGCTACTGGACATACCTGGGCGAGAAAAAATGAATGGATTTTATAGATTTTATGCTCCCCTAAGACACCCAATTGTCAGAAATCTTAACAGTTGGATTTTTAAAGAAAAATTTGGATTTTAGTGAATTTCCAAATTTGGAATTTCTCTAAAGGATGAATTCCCAGCTACTGGACATACCTGGGCGAGAAATAATGAATGGATTTTATAGATTTTATGCTCCCCTAAGACACCCAATTGTCAGAAATCTTAACAGTTGGATTTTTAAAGAAAAATTTGGATTTTAGTGAATTTCCAAATTTGGAATTTCTCTAAAGGATGAATTCCCAGCTACTGGACATACCTGGGCGAGAAATA
>CATQFJ010000092.1:0-16436 GCA_956483585.1 Gymnocheta viridis
AAAACAAAATGCTATGCAATAGCTTTGCCATGGCAGTTCTCGAGTCCCACATGTCTTTTTTTATTGGCGTATCAGTAACGCTCCAAAAGAAAAGGCTATAGCCTTTTCTAATAATTAAAAAAAATTATGTTAATTATTTTTTTCTAATTTAATACATTTTATTGAAAACAAAATGCTATGCAATAGCTTTGTCATGGCAGTTCTCGAGTCCCACATGTCTTTTTTTATTGGCGTATCAGTAACGCTCCAAAAGAAAAGGCTATAGCCTTTTCTAATAATTAAAAAAAATTATGTTAATTATTTTTTTCTAATTTAATACATTTTATTGAAAACAAAATGCTATGCAATAGCTTTGCCATGGCAGTTCTCGAGTCCCACATGTCTTTTTTTATTGGCGTATCAGTAACGCTCCAAAAGAAAAGGCTATAGCCTTTTCTAATAATTAAAAAAAATTATGTTAATTATTTTTTTCTAATTTAATACATTTTATTGAAAACAAAATGCTATGCAATAGCTTTGCCATGGCAGTTCTCGAGTCCCACATGTCTTTTTTTATTGGCGTATCAGTAACGCTCCAAAAGAAAAGGCTATAGCCTTTTCTAATAATTAAAAAAAATTATGTTAATTATTTTTTTCTAATTTAATACATTTTATTGAAAACAAAATGCTATGCAATAGCTTTGCCATGGCAGTTCTCGAGTCCCACATGTCTTTTTTTATTGGCGTATCAGTAACGCTCCAAAAGAAAAGGCTATAGCCTTTTCTAATAATTAAAAAAAATTATGTTAATTATTTTTTTCTAATTTAATACATTTTATTGAAAACAAAATGCTATGCAATAGCTTTGCCATGGCAGTTCTCGAGTCCCACATGTCTTTTTTTATTGGCGTATCAGTAACGCTCCAAAAGAAAAGGCTATAGCCTTTTCTAATAATTAAAAAAAATTATGTTAATTATTTTTTTCTAATTTAATACATTTTATTGAAAACAAAATGCTATGCAATAGCTTTGCCATGGCAGTTCTCGAGTCCCACATGTCTTTTTTTATTGGCGTATCAGTAACGCTCCAAAAGAAAAGGCTATAGCCTTTTCTAATAATTAAAAAAAATTATGTTAATTATTTTTTTCTAATTTAATACATTTTATTGAAAACAAAATGCTATGCAATAGCTTTGCCATGGCAGTTCTCGAGTCCCACATGTCTTTTTTTATTGGCGTATCAGTAACGCTCCAAAAGAAAAGGCTATAGCCTTTTCTAATAATTAAAAAAAATTATGTTAATTATTTTTTTCTAATTTAATACATTTTATTGAAAACAAAATGCTATGCAATAGCTTTGCCATGGCAGTTCTCGAGTCCCACATGTCTTTTTTTATTGGCGTATCAGTAACGCTCCAAAAGAAAAGGCTATAGCCTTTTCTAATAATTAAAAAAAATTATGTTAATTATTTTTTTCTAATTTAATACATTTTATTGAAAACAAAATGCTATGCAATAGCTTTGCCATGGCAGTTCTCGAGTCCCACATGTCTTTTTTTATTGGCGTATCAGTAACGCTCCAAAAGAAAAGGCTATAGCCTTTTCTAATAATTAAAAAAAATTATGTTAATTATTTTTTTCTAATTTAATACATTTTATTGAAAACAAAATGCTATGCAATAGCTTTGCCATGGCAGTTCTCGAGTCCCACATGTCTTTTTTTATTGGCGTATCAGTAACGCTCCAAAAGAAAAGGCTATAGCCTTTTCTAATAATTAAAAAAAATTATGTTAATTATTTTTTTCTAATTTAATACATTTTATTGAAAACAAAATGCTATGCAATAGCTTTGCCATGGCAGTTCTCGAGTCCCACATGTCTTTTTTTATTGGCGTATCAGTAACGCTCCAAAAGAAAAGGCTATAGCCTTTTCTAATAATTAAAAAAAATTATGTTAATTATTTTTTTCTAATTTAATACATTTTATTGAAAACAAAATGCTATGCAATAGCTTTGCCATGGCAGTTCTCGAGTCCCACATGTCTTTTTTTATTGGCGTATCAGTAACGCTCCAAAAGAAAAGGCTATAGCCTTTTCTAATAATTAAAAAAAATTATGTTAATTATTTTTTTCTAATTTAATACATTTTATTGAAAACAAAATGCTATGCAATAGCTTTGCCATGGCAGTTCTCGAGTCCCACATGTCTTTTTTTATTGGCGTATCAGTAACGCTCCAAAAGAAAAGGCTATAGCCTTTTCTAATAATTAAAAAAAATTATGTTAATTATTTTTTTCTAATTTAATACATTTTATTGAAAACAAAATGCTATGCAATAGCTTTGCCATGGCAGTTCTCGAGTCCCACATGTCTTTTTTTATTGGCGTATCAGTAACGCTCCAAAAGAAAAGGCTATAGCCTTTTCTAATAATTAAAAAAAATTATGTTAATTATTTTTTTCTAATTTAATACATTTTATTGAAAACAAAATGCTATGCAATAGCTTTGCCATGGCAGTTCTCGAGTCCCACATGTCTTTTTTTATTGGCGTATCAGTAACGCTCCAAAAGAAAAGGCTATAGCCTTTTCTAATAATTAAAAAAAATTATGTTAATTATTTTTTTCTAATTTAATACATTTTATTGAAAACAAAATGCTATGCAATAGCTTTGCCATGGCAGTTCTCGAGTCCCACATGTCTTTTTTTATTGGCGTATCAGTAACGCTCCAAAAGAAAAGGCTATAGCCTTTTCTAATAATTAAAAAAAATTATGTTAATTATTTTTTTCTAATTTAATACATTTTATTGAAAACAAAATGCTATGCAATAGCTTTGCCATGGCAGTTCTCGAGTCCCACATGTCTTTTTTTATTGGCGTATCAGTAACGCTCCAAAAGAAAAGGCTATAGCCTTTTCTAATAATTAAAAAAAATTATGTTAATTATTTTTTTCTAATTTAATACATTTTATTGAAAACAAAATGCTATGCAATAGCTTTGCCATGGCAGTTCTCGAGTCCCACATGTCTTTTTTTATTGGCGTATCAGTAACGCTCCAAAAGAAAAGGCTATAGCCTTTTCTAATAATTAAAAAAAATTATGTTAATTATTTTTTTCTAATTTAATACATTTTATTGAAAACAAAATGCTATGCAATAGCTTTGCCATGGCAGTTCTCGAGTCCCACATGTCTTTTTTTATTGGCGTATCAGTAACGCTCCAAAAGAAAAGGCTATAGCCTTTTCTAATAATTAAAAAAAATTATGTTAATTATTTTTTTCTAATTTAATACATTTTATTGAAAACAAAATGCTATGCAATAGCTTTGCCATGGCAGTTCTCGAGTCCCACATGTCTTTTTTTATTGGCGTATCAGTAACGCTCCAAAAGAAAAGGCTATAGCCTTTTCTAATAATTAAAAAAAATTATGTTAATTATTTTTTTCTAATTTAATACATTTTATTGAAAACAAAATGCTATGCAATAGCTTTGCCATGGCAGTTCTCGAGTCCCACATGTCTTTTTTTATTGGCGTATCAGTAACGCTCCAAAAGAAAAGGCTATAGCCTTTTCTAATAATTAAAAAAAATTATGTTAATTATTTTTTTCTAATTTAATACATTTTATTGAAAACAAAATGCTATGCAATAGCTTTGCCATGGCAGTTCTCGAGTCCCACATGTCTTTTTTTATTGGCGTATCAGTAACGCTCCAAAAGAAAAGGCTATAGCCTTTTCTAATAATTAAAAAAAATTATGTTAATTATTTTTTTCTAATTTAATACATTTTATTGAAAACAAAATGCTATGCAATAGCTTTGCCATGGCAGTTCTCGAGTCCCACATGTCTTTTTTTATTGGCGTATCAGTAACGCTCCAAAAGAAAAGGCTATAGCCTTTTCTAATAATTAAAAAAAATTATGTTAATTATTTTTTTCTAATTTAATACATTTTATTGAAAACAAAATGCTATGCAATAGCTTTGCCATGGCAGTTCTCGAGTCCCACATGTCTTTTTTTATTGGCGTATCAGTAACGCTCCAAAAGAAAAGGCTATAGCCTTTTCTAATAATTAAAAAAAATTATGTTAATTATTTTTTTCTAATTTAATACATTTTATTGAAAACAAAATGCTATGCAATAGCTTTGCCATGGCAGTTCTCGAGTCCCACATGTCTTTTTTTATTGGCGTATCAGTAACGCTCCAAAAGAAAAGGCTATAGCCTTTTCTAATAATTAAAAAAAATTATGTTAATTATTTTTTTCTAATTTAATACATTTTATTGAAAACAAAATGCTATGCAATAGCTTTGCCATGGCAGTTCTCGAGTCCCACATGTCTTTTTTTATTGGCGTATCAGTAACGCTCCAAAAGAAAAGGCTATAGCCTTTTCTAATAATTAAAAAAAATTATGTTAATTATTTTTTTCTAATTTAATACATTTTATTGAAAACAAAATGCTATGCAATAGCTTTGCCATGGCAGTTCTCGAGTCCCACATGTCTTTTTTTATTGGCGTATCAGTAACGCTCCAAAAGAAAAGGCTATAGCCTTTTCTAATAATTAAAAAAAATTATGTTAATTATTTTTTTCTAATTTAATACATTTTATTGAAAACAAAATGCTATGCAATAGCTTTGCCATGGCAGTTCTCGAGTCCCACATGTCTTTTTTTATTGGCGTATCAGTAACGCTCCAAAAGAAAAGGCTATAGCCTTTTCTAATAATTAAAAAAAATTATGTTAATTATTTTTTTCTAATTTAATACATTTTATTGAAAACAAAATGCTATGCAATAGCTTTGCCATGGCAGTTCTCGAGTCCCACATGTCTTTTTTTATTGGCGTATCAGTAACGCTCCAAAAGAAAAGGCTATAGCCTTTTCTAATAATTAAAAAAAATTATGTTAATTATTTTTTTCTAATTTAATACATTTTATTGAAAACAAAATGCTATGCAATAGCTTTGCCATGGCAGTTCTCGAGTCCCACATGTCTTTTTTTATTGGCGTATCAGTAACGCTCCAAAAGAAAAGGCTATAGCCTTTTCTAATAATTAAAAAAAATTATGTTAATTATTTTTTTCTAATTTAATACATTTTATTGAAAACAAAATGCTATGCAATAGCTTTGCCATGGCAGTTCTCGAGTCCCACATGTCTTTTTTTATTGGCGTATCAGTAACGCTCCAAAAGAAAAGGCTATAGCCTTTTCTAATAATTAAAAAAAATTATGTTAATTATTTTTTTCTAATTTAATACATTTTATTGAAAACAAAATGCTATGCAATAGCTTTGCCATGGCAGTTCTCGAGTCCCACATGTCTTTTTTTATTGGCGTATCAGTAACGCTCCAAAAGAAAAGGCTATAGCCTTTTCTAATAATTAAAAAAAATTATGTTAATTATTTTTTTCTAATTTAATACATTTTATTGAAAACAAAATGCTATGCAATAGCTTTGCCATGGCAGTTCTCGAGTCCCACATGTCTTTTTTTATTGGCGTATCAGTAACGCTCCAAAAGAAAAGGCTATAGCCTTTTCTAATAATTAAAAAAAATTATGTTAATTATTTTTTTCTAATTTAATACATTTTATTGAAAACAAAATGCTATGCAATAGCTTTGCCATGGCAGTTCTCGAGTCCCACATGTCTTTTTTATTGGCGTATCAGTAACGCTCCAAAAGAAAAGGCTATAGCCTTTTCTAATAATTAAAAAAAATTATGTTAATTATTTTTTTCTAATTTAATACATTTTATTGAAAACAAAATGCTATGCAATAGCTTTACCATGGCAGTTCTCGAGTCCCACATGTCTTTTTTTATTGGCGTATCAGTAACGCTCCAAAAGAAAAGGCTATATTTAATACATTTTATTGAAAACAAAATGCTATGCAATAGCTTTGCCATGGCAGTTCTCGAGTCCCACATGTCTTTTTTTATTGGCGTATCAGTAACGCTCCAAAAGAAAAGGCTATATATAGCCTTTTCTAATAATTAAAAAAAATTATGTTAATTATTTTTTTCTAATTTAATACATTTTATTGAAAACAAAATGCTATGCAATAGCTTTGCCATGGCAGTTCTCGAGTCCCACATGTCTTTTTTTATTGGCGTATCAGTAACGCTCCAAAAGAAAAGGCTATAGCCTTTTCTAATAATTAAAAAAAATTATGTTAATTATTTTTTTCTAATTTAATACATTTTATTGAAAACAAAATGCTATGC
The DNA here is from genome assembly GCA_956483585.1 of Gymnocheta viridis. NCBI lineage: Eukaryota > Metazoa > Arthropoda > Insecta > Diptera > Tachinidae > Gymnocheta > Gymnocheta viridis. The sequence goes on from CATQFJ010000092.1 coordinate 6,206, forward strand.
AATAGCTTTGCCATGGCAGTTCTCGAGTCCCACATGTCTTTTTTTATTGGCGTATCAGTAACGCTCCAAAAGAAAAGGCTATAGCCTTTTCTAATAATTAAAAAAAATTATGTTAATTATTTTTTTCTAATTTAATACATTTTATTGAAAACAAAATGCTATGCAATAGCTTTGCCATGGCAGTTCTCGAGTCCCACATGTCTTTTTTTATTGGCGTATCAGTAACGCTCCAAAAGAAAAGGCTATAGCCTTTTCTAATAATTAAAAAAAATTATGTTAATTATTTTTTTCTAATTTAATACATTTTATTGAAAACAAAATGCTATGCAATAGCTTTGCCATGGCAGTTCTCGAGTCCCACATGTCTTTTTTTATTGGCGTATCAGTAACGCTCCAAAAGAAAAGGCTATATATAGCCTTTTCTAATAATTAAAAAAAATTATGTTAATTATTTTTTTCTAATTTAATACATTTTATTGAAAACAAAATGCTATGCAATAGCTTTGCCATGGCAGTTCTCGAGTCCCACATGTCTTTTTTTATTGGCGTATCAGTAACGCTCCAAAAGAAAAGGCTATATTTAATACATTTTATTGAAAACAAAATGCTATGCAATAGCTTTGCCATGGCAGTTCTCGAGTCCCACATGTCTTTTTTTATTGGCGTATCAGTAACGCTCCAAAAGAAAAGGCTATATATAGCCTTTTCTAATAATTAAAAAAAATTATGTTAATTATTTTTTTCTAATTTAATACATTTTATTGAAAACAAAATGCTATGCAATAGCTTTGCCATGGCAGTTCTCGAGTCCCACATGTCTTTTTTTATTGGCGTATCAGTAACGCTCCAAAAGAAAAGGCTATAGCCTTTTCTAATAATTAAAAAAAATTATGTTAATTATTTTTTTCTAATTTAATACATTTTATTGAAAACAAAATGCTATGCAATAGCTTTGCCATGGCAGTTCTCGAGTCCCACATGTCTTTTTTTATTGGCGTATCAGTAACGCTCCAAAAGAAAAGGCTATAGCCTTTTCTAATAATTAAAAAAAATTATGTTAATTATTTTTTTCTAATTTAATACATTTTATTGAAAACAAAATGCTATGCAATAGCTTTGCCATGGCAGTTCTCGAGTCCCACATGTCTTTTTTTATTGGCGTATCAGTAACGCTCCAAAAGAAAAGGCTATAGCCTTTTCTAATAATTAAAAAAAATTATGTTAATTATTTTTTTCTAATTTAATACATTTTATTGAAAACAAAATGCTATGCAATAGCTTTGCCATGGCAGTTCTCGAGTCCCACATGTCTTTTTTTATTGGCGTATCAGTAACGCTCCAAAAGAAAAGGCTATATATAGCCTTTTCTAATAATTAAAAAAAATTATGTTAATTATTTTTTTCTAATTTAATACATTTTATTGAAAACAAAATGCTATGCAATAGCTTTGCCATGGCAGTTCTCGAGTCCCACATGTCTTTTTTTATTGGCGTATCAGTAACGCTCCAAAAGAAAAGGCTATATATAGCCTTTTCTAATAATTAAAAAAAATTATGTTAATTATTTTTTTCTAATTTAATACATTTTATTGAAAACAAAATGCTATGTAATAGCTTTGCCATGGCAGTTCTCGAGTCCCACATGTCTTTTTTTATTGGCGTATCAGTAACGCTCCAAAAGAAAAGGCTATAGCCTTTTCTAATAATTAAAAAAAATTATGTTAATTATTTTTTTCTAATTTAATACATTTTATTGAAAACAAAATGCTATGCAATAGCTTTGCCATGGCAGTTCTCGAGTCCCACATGTCTTTTTTTATTGGCGTATCAGTAACGCTCCAAAAGAAAAGGCTATAGCCTTTTCTAATAATTAAAAAAAAATTATGTTAATTATTTTTTTCTAATTTAATACATTTTATTGAAAACAAAATGCTATGCAATAGCTTTGCCATGGCAGTTCTCGAGTCCCACATGTCTTTTTTTATTGGCGTATCAGTAACGCTCCAAAAGAAAAGGCTATAGCCTTTTCTAATAATTAAAAAAAATTATGTTAATTATTTTTTTCTAATTTAATACATATTATTGAAAACAAAATGCTATGCAATAGCTTTGCCATGGCAGTTCTCGAGTCCCACATGTCTTTTTTTATTGGCGTATCAGTAACGCTCCAAAAGAAAAGGCTATAGCCTTTTCTAATAATTAAAAAAAATTATGTTAATTATTTTTTTCTAATTTAATACATTTTATTGAAAACAAAATGCTATGCAATAGCTTTGCCATGGCAGTTCTCGAGTCCCACATGTCTTTTTTTATTGGCGTATCAGTAACGCTCCAAAAGAAAAGGCTATAGCCTTTTCTAATAATTAAAAAAAATTATGTTAATTATTTTTTTCTAATTTAATACATTTTATTGAAAACAAAATGCTATGCAATAGCTTTGCCATGGCAGTTCTCGAGTCCCACATGTCTTTTTTTATTGGCGTATCAGTAACGCTCCAAAAGAAAAGGCTATAGCCTTTTCTAATAATTAAAAAAAATTATGTTAATTATTTTTTTCTAATTTAATACATTTTATTGAAAACAAAATGCTATGCAATAGCTTTGCCATGGCAGTTCTCGAGTCCCACATGTCTTTTTTTATTGGCGTATCAGTAACGCTCCAAAAGAAAAGGCTATAGCCTTTTCTAATAATTAAAAAAAATTATGTTAATTATTTTTTTCTAATTTAATACATATTATTGAAAACAAAATGCTATGCAATAGCTTTGCCATGGCAGTTCTCGAGTCCCACATGTCTTTTTTTATTGGCGTATCAGTAACGCTCCAAAAGAAAAGGCTATAGCCTTTTCTAATAATTAAAAAAAATTATGTTAATTATTTTTTTCTAATTTAATACATATTATTGAAAACAAAATGCTATGCAATAGCTTTGCCATGGCAGTTCTCGAGTCCCACATGTCTTTTTTTATTGGCGTATCAGTAACGCTCCAAAAGAAAAGGCTATAGCCTTTTCTAATAATTAAAAAAAATTATGTTAATTATTTTTTTCTAATTTAATACATATTATTGAAAACAAAATGCTATGCAATAGCTTTGCCATGGCAGTTCTCGAGTCCCACATGTCTTTTTTTATTGGCGTATCAGTAACGCTCCAAAAGAAAAGGCTATAGCCTTTTCTAATAATTAAAAAAAATTATGTTAATTATTTTTTTCTAATTTAATACATATTATTGAAAACAAAATGCTATGCAATAGCTTTGCCATGGCAGTTCTCGAGTCCCACATGTCTTTTTTTATTGGCGTATCAGTAACGCTCCAAAAGAAAAGGCTATAGCCTTTTCTAATAATTAAAAAAAATTATGTTAATTATTTTTTTCTAATTTAATACATTTTATTGAAAACAAAATGCTATGCAATAGCTTTGCCATGGCAGTTCTCGAGTCCCACATGTCTTTTTTTATTGGCGTATCAGTAACGCTCCAAAAGAAAAGGCTATAGCCTTTTCTAATAATTAAAAAAAATTATGTTAATTATTTTTTTCTAATTTAATACATTTTATTGAAAACAAAATGCTATGCAATAGCTTTGCCATGGCAGTTCTCGAGTCCCACATGTCTTTTTTTATTGGCGTATCAGTAACGCTCCAAAAGAAAAGGCTATAGCCTTTTCTAATAATTAAAAAAAATTATGTTAATTATTTTTTTCTAATTTAATACATATTATTGAAAACAAAATGCTATGCAATAGCTTTGCCATGGCAGTTCTCGAGTCCCACATGTCTTTTTTTATTGGCGTATCAGTAACGCTCCAAAAGAAAAGGCTATAGCCTTTTCTAATAATTAAAAAAAATTATGTTAATTATTTTTTTCTAATTTAATACATATTATTGAAAACAAAATGCTATGCAATAGCTTTGCCATGGCAGTTCTCGAGTCCCACATGTCTTTTTTTATTGGCGTATCAGTAACGCTCCAAAAGAAAAGGCTATAGCCTTTTCTAATAATTAAAAAAAATTATGTTAATTATTTTTTTCTAATTTAATACATATTATTGAAAACAAAATGCTATGCAATAGCTTTGCCATGGCAGTTCTCGAGTCCCACATGTCTTTTTTTATTGGCGTATCAGTAACGCTCCAAAAGAAAAGGCTATAGCCTTTTCTAATAATTAAAAAAAATTATGTTAATTATTTTTTTCTAATTTAATACATATTATTGAAAACAAAATGCTATGCAATAGCTTTGCCATGGCAGTTCTCGAGTCCCACATGTCTTTTTTTATTGGCGTATCAGTAACGCTCCAAAAGAAAAGGCTATAGCCTTTTCTAATAATTAAAAAAAATTTTGTTAATTATTTTTTTCTAATTTAATACATATTATTGAAAACAAAATGCTATGCAATAGCTTTGCCATGGCAGTTCTCGAGTCCCACATGTCTTTTTTTATTGGCGTATCAGTAACGCTCCAAAAGAAAAGGCTATAGCCTTTTCTAATAATTAAAAAAAATTATGTTAATTATTTTTTTCTAATTTAATACATATTATTGAAAACAAAATGCTATGCAATAGCTTTGCCATGGCAGTTCTCGAGTCCCACATGTCTTTTTTTATTGGCGTATCAGTAACGCTCCAAAAGAAAAGGCTATAGCCTTTTCTAATAATTAAAAAAAAATTATGTTAATTATTTTTTTCTAATTTAATACATATTATTGAAAACAAAATGCTATGCAATAGCTTTGCCATGGCAGTTCTCGAGTCCCACATGTCTTTTTTTATTGGCGTATCAGTAACGCTCCAAAAGAAAAGGCTATAGCCTTTTCTAATAATTAAAAAAAATTATGTTAATTATTTTTTTCTAATTTAATACATATTATTGAAAACAAAATGCTATGCAATAGCTTTGCCATGGCAGTTCTCGAGTCCCACATGTCTTTTTTTATTGGCGTATCAGTAACGCTCCAAAAGAAAAGGCTATAGCCTTTTCTAATAATTAAAAAAAATTATGTTAATTATTTTTTTCTAATTTAATACATTTTATTGAAAACAAAATGCTATGCAATAGCTTTGCCATGGCAGTTCTCGAGTCCCACATGTCTTTTTTATTGGCGTATCAGTAACGCTCCAAAAGAAAAGGCTATAGCCTTTTCTAATAATTAAAAAAAATTATGTTAATTATTTTTTTCTAATTTAATACATTTTATTGAAAACAAAATGCTATGCAATAGCTTTGCCATGGCAGTTCTCGAGTCCCACATGTCTTTTTTATTGGCGTATCAGTAACGCTCCAAAAGAAAAGGCTATAGCCTTTTCTAATAATTAAAAAAAATTATGTTAATTATTTTTTTCTAATTTAATACATATTATTGAAAACAAAATGCTATGCAATAGCTTTGCCATGGCAGTTCTCGAGTCCCACATGTCTTTTTTTATTGGCGTATCAGTAACGCTCCAAAAGAAAAGGCTATAGCCTTTTCTAATAATTAAAAAAAATTATGTTAATTATTTTTTTCTAATTTAATACATATTATTGAAAACAAAATGCTATGCAATAGCTTTGCCATGGCAGTTCTCGAGTCCCACATGTCTTTTTTTATTGGCGTATCAGTAACGCTCCAAAAGAAAAGGCTATAGCCTTTTCTAATAATTAAAAAAAATTATGTTAATTATTTTTTTCTAATTTAATACATATTATTGAAAACAAAATGCTATGCAATAGCTTTGCCATGGCAGTTCTCGAGTCCCACATGTCTTTTTTTATTGGCGTATCAGTAACGCTCCAAAAGAAAAGGCTATAGCCTTTTCTAATAATTAAAAAAAATTATGTTAATTATTTTTTTCTAATTTAATACATATTATTGAAAACAAAATGCTATGCAATAGCTTTGCCATGGCAGTTCTCGAGTCCCACATGTCTTTTTTTATTGGCGTATCAGTAACGCTCCAAAAGAAAAGGCTATAGCCTTTTCTAATAATTAAAAAAAATTATGTTAATTATTTTTTTCTAATTTAATACATATTATTGAAAACAAAATGCTATGCAATAGCTTTGCCATGGCAGTTCTCGAGTCCCACATGTCTTTTTTTATTGGCGTATCAGTAACGCTCCAAAAGAAAAGGCTATAGCCTTTTCTAATAATTAAAAAAAATTATGTTAATTATTTTTTTCTAATTTAATACATATTATTGAAAACAAAATGCTATGCAATAGCTTTGCCATGGCAGTTCTCGAGTCCCACATGTCTTTTTTTATTGGCGTATCAGTAACGCTCCAAAAGAAAAGGCTATAGCCTTTTCTAATAATTAAAAAAAATTATGTTAATTATTTTTTTCTAATTTAATACATATTATTGAAAACAAAATGCTATGCAATAGCTTTGCCATGGCAGTTCTCGAGTCCCACATGTCTTTTTTTATTGGCGTATCAGTAACGCTCCAAAAGAAAAGGCTATAGCCTTTTCTAATAATTAAAAAAAATTATGTTAATTATTTTTTTCTAATTTAATACATATTATTGAAAACAAAATGCTATGCAATAGCTTTGCCATGGCAGTTCTCGAGTCCCACATGTCTTTTTTTATTGGCGTATCAGTAACGCTCCAAAAGAAAAGGCTATAGCCTTTTCTAATAATTAAAAAAAATTATGTTAATTATTTTTTTCTAATTTAATACATTTTATTGAAAACAAAATGCTATGCAATAGCTTTGCCATGGCAGTTCTCGAGTCCCACATGTCTTTTTTTATTGGCGTATCAGTAACGCTCCAAAAGAAAAGGCTATAGCCTTTTCTAATAATTAAAAAAAATTATGTTAATTATTTTTTTCTAATTTAATACATATTATTGAAAACAAAATGCTATGCAATAGCTTTGCCATGGCAGTTCTCGAGTCCCACATGTCTTTTTTTATTGGCGTATCAGTAACGCTCCAAAAGAAAAGGCTATAGCCTTTTCTAATAATTAAAAAAAATTATGTTAATTATTTTTTTCTAATTTAATACATTTTATTGAAAACAAAATGCTATGCAATAGCTTTGCCATGGCAGTTCTCGAGTCCCACATGTCTTTTTTATTGGCGTATCAGTAACGCTCCAAAAGAAAAGGCTATAGCCTTTTCTAATAATTAAAAAAAATTATGTTAATTATTTTTTTCTAATTTAATACATTTTATTGAAAACAAAATGCTATGCAATAGCTTTGCCATGGCAGTTCTCGAGTCCCACATGTCTTTTTTTATTGGCGTATCAGTAACGCTCCAAAAGAAAAGGCTATAGCCTTTTCTAATAATTAAAAAAAATTATGTTAATTATTTTTTTCTAATTTAATACATTTTATTGAAAACAAAATGCTATGCAATAGCTTTGCCATGGCAGTTCTCGAGTCCCACATGTCTTTTTTATTGGCGTATCAGTAACGCTCCAAAAGAAAAGGCTATAGCCTTTTCTAATAATTAAAAAAAATTATGTTAATTATTTTTTTCTAATTTAATACATTTTATTGAAAACAAAATGCTATGCAATAGCTTTGCCATGGCAGTTCTCGAGTCCCACATGTCTTTTTTTATTGGCGTATCAGTAACGCTCCAAAAGAAAAGGCTATAGCCTTTTCTAATAATTAAAAAAAATTATGTTAATTATTTTTTTCTAATTTAATACATTTTATTGAAAACAAAATGCTATGCAATAGCTTTGCCATGGCAGTTCTCGAGTCCCACATGTCTTTTTTTATTGGCGTATCAGTAACGCTCCAAAAGAAAAGGCTATAGCCTTTTCTAATAATTAAAAAAAATTATGTTAATTATTTTTTTCTAATTTAATACATTTTATTGAAAACAAAATGCTATGCAATAGCTTTGCCATGGCAGTTCTCGAGTCCCACATGTCTTTTTTTATTGGCGTATCAGTAACGCTCCAAAAGAAAAGGCTATAGCCTTTTCTAATAATTAAAAAAAATTATGTTAATTATTTTTTTCTAATTTAATACATTTTATTGAAAACAAAATGCTATGCAATAGCTTTGCCATGGCAGTTCTCGAGTCCCACATGTCTTTTTTTATTGGCGTATCAGTAACGCTCCAAAAGAAAAGGCTATAGCCTTTTCTAATAATTAAAAAAAATTATGTTAATTATTTTTTTCTAATTTAATACATTTTATTGAAAACAAAATGCTATGCAATAGCTTTGCCATGGCAGTTCTCGAGTCCCACATGTCTTTTTTTATTGGCGTATCAGTAACGCTCCAAAAGAAAAGGCTATAGCCTTTTCTAATAATTAAAAAAAATTATGTTAATTATTTTTTTCTAATTTAATACATTTTATTGAAAACAAAATGCTATGCAATAGCTTTGCCATGGCAGTTCTCGAGTCCCACATGTCTTTTTTTATTGGCGTATCAGTAACGCTCCAAAAGAAAAGGCTATAGCCTTTTCTAATAATTAAAAAAAATTATGTTAATTATTTTTTTCTAATTTAATACATTTTATTGAAAACAAAATGCTATGCAATAGCTTTGCCATGGCAGTTCTCGAGTCCCACATGTCTTTTTTTATTGGCGTATCAGTAACGCTCCAAAAGAAAAGGCTATAGCCTTTTCTAATAATTAAAAAAAATTATGTTAATTATTTTTTTCTAATTTAATACATTTTATTGAAAACAAAATGCTATGCAATAGCTTTGCCATGGCAGTTCTCGAGTCCCACATGTCTTTTTTTATTGGCGTATCAGTAACGCTCCAAAAGAAAAGGCTATAGCCTTTTCTAATAATTAAAAAAAATTATGTTAATTATTTTTTTCTAATTTAATACATTTTATTGAAAACAAAATGCTATGCAATAGCTTTGCCATGGCAGTTCTCGAGTCCCACATGTCTTTTTTTATTGGCGTATCAGTAACGCTCCAAAAGAAAAGGCTATAGCCTTTTCTAATAATTAAAAAAAATTATGTTAATTATTTTTTTCTAATTTAATACATTTTATTGAAAACAAAATGCTATGCAATAGCTTTGCCATGGCAGTTCTCGAGTCCCACATGTCTTTTTTTATTGGCGTATCAGTAACGCTCCAAAAGAAAAGGCTATAGCCTTTTCTAATAATTAAAAAAAATTATGTTAATTATTTTTTTCTAATTTAATACATTTTATTGAAAACAAAATGCTATGCAATAGCTTTGCCATGGCAGTTCTCGAGTCCCACATGTCTTTTTTTATTGGCGTATCAGTAACGCTCCAAAAGAAAAGGCTATAGCCTTTTCTAATAATTAAAAAAAATTATGTTAATTATTTTTTTCTAATTTAATACATTTTATTGAAAACAAAATGCTATGCAATAGCTTTGCCATGGCAGTTCTCGAGTCCCACATGTCTTTTTTTATTGGCGTATCAGTAACGCTCCAAAAGAAAAGGCTATAGCCTTTTCTAATAATTAAAAAAAATTATGTTAATTATTTTTTTCTAATTTAATACATTTTATTGAAAACAAAATGCTATGCAATAGCTTTGCCATGGCAGTTCTCGAGTCCCACATGTCTTTTTTTATTGGCGTATCAGTAACGCTCCAAAAGAAAAGGCTATAGCCTTTTCTAATAATTAAAAAAAATTATGTTAATTATTTTTTTCTAATTTAATACATTTTATTGAAAACAAAATGCTATGCAATAGCTTTGCCATGGCAGTTCTCGAGTCCCACATGTCTTTTTTTATTGGCGTATCAGTAACGCTCCAAAAGAAAAGGCTATAGCCTTTTCTAATAATTAAAAAAAATTATGTTAATTATTTTTTTCTAATTTAATACATTTTATTGAAAACAAAATGCTATGCAATAGCTTTGCCATGGCAGTTCTCGAGTCCCACATGTCTTTTTTTATTGGCGTATCAGTAACGCTCCAAAAGAAAAGGCTATAGCCTTTTCTAATAATTAAAAAAAATTATGTTAATTATTTTTTTCTAATTTAATACATTTTATTGAAAACAAAATGCTATGCAATAGCTTTGCCATGGCAGTTCTCGAGTCCCACATGTCTTTTTTTATTGGCGTATCAGTAACGCTCCAAAAGAAAAGGCTATAGCCTTTTCTAATAATTAAAAAAAATTATGTTAATTATTTTTTTCTAATTTAATACATTTTATTGAAAACAAAATGCTATGCAATAGCTTTGCCATGGCAGTTCTCGAGTCCCACATGTCTTTTTTTATTGGCGTATCAGTAACGCTCCAAAAGAAAAGGCTATAGCCTTTTCTAATA